>LQRL01102479.1:58149-68936 GCA_001703475.1 Hydroides elegans
CTTCCCTTTTGTTGTCACCGAGTGGTGACACCTTGGGAGGTTTGATCCGTCAGCGAAATGGTTATTTAGCAACGATGTTACAAGTGATTTCTCAATATACTTTGGTTCATTATTGTTGGATGTGTTTTCCAAAGCAGTAAATGATATTTTCCTTTCAGTTGTAATGCTTATCTTTGGGTTGTATCTCTATCCGAACTCGATTGTTATCTTGCAGGACATTGGTGGTGTCTGGTTTGTGCCTGATAGTTAACTATAGAGCACTTTAAACTGAACGCAAATCGAAGTTGTTGGGCTTTTAAAGAACAAAAACTAAACGTGTATGTCAGTTTAGACGACAGTCGTGCATACGCAAATGTCATCTCAATCGACGCCTGCAAAAACGACCGTGTTTCAGCTAAGAATGATTCCAATACAATAAAATAGTGTTTTTGTTTTAAACGATTGTTTTTAAATTGTTAAGGGTGAAATTTAAAATAAAAAATTAAAAATGAAGGTATTTGTTTCTTTTAAAGCTCTATGAATATATCTATGTGACCGCTACACACTTTATTCAAAGGAGCACTCATATTTACTATTTTGCCACAAAAAAACCCTTACGACTGGCGGTGTTATCCATCGAGTAATTCTCAATGGAATCGGAGACTGATGTAGTGATTTGACTGTTTGGTCTCAATTGTATTACAATTTAGCTTTATCGCGGTGCTTTATTGGTTGATTAAAGGTTTCTGTATAACTGTAGTATTATTCTTGATATTATAATCTCAATTGTTGTTATGATGTAGTTAATTGAACAAAAGACAATTTGTTTATTGTGATTCAATAATAGAACTGGATGCAAAACAATAAAATCATATTCATTGCAATAGACCCTAAATCAAAATATATTCAATAAATCATGTTTCTATATTTATCATAGCCCATACTAAACATCTACCACGAACCTAGATATACAGAGAGGGGAAAATAATAATAACAAGATAGTTACGATATTTCTTAACAATATTGTCCAATAACATCACAAAAGTGAAATTGAATCCCATTGAAGCAATGCCTCGATCTGCCCCATATTCGTAAAAGAACTTTCTTTTTGGTTCAGGACAACAGCCTACTTGAGTTTCACGGCTGACATTTTCAACTCAAACTAATTGGAAAAGCAGTTCTTTATTAAAGGCATATGAAACGTATGATATATGAATATGTGAATAAGTGGAACAAACTATTACATATGGATTATGTTGTTGATTCATATCTTATCAAAGCTTTCTATATTTTCTAAATATCGCATTGTGGTCACAAATTGCGACAAGGCGTTAAATCGTTAGTGTACCCTATTGTGTGACATGAAAATATAGTTTAGTGTGTTATCAAACAAGTTTCATAACTAGGGGGATGGACATATCAAGCCCTACCACTTCGGCTCCTATCATGTCAACCTATTTGGAAAAGACGCTTCGGCCCCTTGTCGGCACCTCGAGAAGAGACTCGTCGGCATATACTGTTTCGGCGCCTTATATTTATGCTTCTAAAATCATTAAACGATTTTTATTGCAAAATGCACCCTTACATCGTCTGTGCTATATTTAAGCTTATAGAAATTGCTATATTTTTTATGCTTAAATTATCTAGACTTGTGAATGGTTGAAAATGAGTAGGTTAACGGATATAGTTTCTGAACTTAACTGTACAAGAATATGTTATTTATTCAAATATAACTTTTAGACGTCATATCATAATTTGGGTTAGATTCGTTTGCACATATAGAGCAGATTGCCAATGATTGTCCATCAGGGATCACGAGATATCATGTGATTATATCTTGTATTTAGGTCTTGCTTACATCAATGCTGTGTATTGCAGTTTTGAATTATAACTTCTTGGAATGCAATTGCCTTTTTCCAAAAGAAAAACCTACGCACCGAGACTACTTTCGGTTTTGATTTTGAGAAATGTTTATCATAACAACATTCTTTACTAACAGTTCATTGAGAAGATGAAATTTTATATCTCCGGTGATTTGAAATTTCATCTTCTTTGAAAATTCTAAACAAACTGAAGAGCGTTTGGAAGTGTCTAATTAGTACGGTTGAAACCGTTCGTCACATATTGTTTATGTTAAACATTTTACGATTTTTTATGGCCTGAGACTTCAGGCCTCGATTCGTCGTGTGACGCCCGAATGTATTGGCTGAGTGGGTTGGAAACCCTAATGCAAGACAATCATATGAAATACAATGGTGAAGCTGCTTGTCTTTTTGCAGCTGCAACTTAGAAGTATCAAAACATGTTTCAACGACGAGTCAATATCTTCTGTATATAAAAATAGCCAAGACAGAAAGGAAGAAAATGGGATTTTAGTGCTAGAATTTATGACCCTATTTGCGAGCGAAAAAAAGTCCGATTGAAATCACGACGCGATTGCAGCTAAATGAGTAGACCCCATTTCCACGTGACGTTCCAAACACTTAATTCCTCTTAGCTCAACTACTTATGGCCTTTTTAAAGTTGTAAAATATTAACTCGTTCGATGGGTTATGGGGATAAGATTCCGGATGGGGTTTTGATCAGCCAGATGATACCGTTCTGACTCTTCCTCGCATGATGCTTTACTTTTAAAAGAAAATATGAAGTAACTATTAAGAAATGGAAGAACCATGGACACAAAAGAGTCCAAATTGAAAATTGGTGTTTTAGGTTAAGTTAGTCTATTCTAAGATATCTTATTGGTGATTTTAAAAATAGCTATATTGCTTTATTGACCTGTTGCTAACATCTCATCAAAAATATCTGCTACATTGTCCTTGTAGCGGAAACGCTGGGCAACCATCTTATTAATGTATTTTTTTCTGCTTAATGAAGGCGATGGTTGACCAAGAAGACATTGACTCATTGTATCGGAGGACGCAAAGAGCATTGTCACCGAATGTCGATCGGTCACTGTTACCTTCTGAATTTCGGATGTGTTCTATTGAACTTACATTGATTACAAATGGCTAAAGATGTTTGATCCAGACCCAATAAATGATTTCAGAAGTACGTCTTCACCATCAGCATGAATATAAGATATGACAATTAAGCAGTATATTACCTGCTAAACCATGTGACAATACATGGTTTAGCAGGAAAGGCATGCTATGTATATTGATGCAGTAAATCCATTAAAAAATTTTGCGTGCTGATTGTGCTAACTCCATTACTTGTAATGATCTTACTTTTATGAATTCTTTTATCGCAATAAAGAGTAATACTAACTGTCACTAAGCAAATTATTATTTTAACACGTTACATAATACAATTGATCTTACATGTCGAGGTATAATATATTACAGTTAATGGAACAAAAACTCTCTCATATTTCTCTATTACGTTTTATGTAAGGACTAGTTTAACAGGAAGTTTCAATAATTCGTTACGTAATAAATTGATCCAACATTACGGAGTATCATATATCACGTAAATTGAATAATTTTAGACTCGTATTTCTCAACTACTTCTAATGTAATGAATAGTTTAACAGGACGTTGAAAGGAGATAGCAGAGTGATATTCATAAATAGTTACGCGCTGCATTTACCTTAAAACCTAAGAATCCATTAAAGCGCGTAGGCATATGGAGTGAAATTCCATTATATTGGTCAGTTAAACTTCAAAGCTGTTATTCGTGAATGGTCGATTCCCGCCTTTTGGCCAATTGTGGGAAGACCCACGCGGAATATTGATGGCGGTAATTTCTCCGGTCGGTAGTTCGTGACTCTGGGTCTGATTTACGGCGCGAACAACGATGTAACTGTCGCTATTATTGTCACATTTCGTCACACCACAGATATTTCATCAATTGTCTTTTTTGGGGAAACGAAAATGGCGCAAATTGGCAAAAGTCGTTCTTTTAAGGGATATGCCAAGAAAAATAGGTCACGGTCATTGTAAAATCGAAGGAGATAAATCTTAACACTATCAAATTTTATGTTTTTGCAGCATTAAGAAAATCAATGAAACAGCTTAATTTGTGTCGAAGTATACATATATGCTCATCTTCTAATAAGCGTCAACGATATATTTACTAATCTCATCACATAACCCGATGTTCTTAAAATCTCCCGTGTAACGGTGTAATAAAAACACATAGTTCTATACAATATAATTATAGAGCTGCTTAAGAACTACAGGCACATGGGCATATTGCAATATCATTTGACTTCCCTCAAGTAACGAGTTCATCATTAGGAAAATGTAAGTCTTTAACTGAATTTTGTTTATTTATATCAGTGCTTTCTAGTGCTATCAATCGTGGAACAAGACAAATATAATGTACCCCATTTGATATCACATTTCTAAGATGTTACTTATTTCATTATGACGTTCATTTGAATGTTACTCGCGACGTTTTAGACTCAAGCAAAAACCATGGACATATATGAATATATGTTTTTATTTTAGAAATTAAAATGCCCATTAATTATTAATTGCAAAAACTTAATTTGAGAAGCGTTTAAAACCCTCGTAAATGAGTTTTTTCAGACAAACCATGACATGCCCTTCATGCTTGTTCTAAAGGGAAGTCGCGCGTCCATAGTAACGCTTATTCCAAGTGACAGGGCGCCCATTAGCGGATTTACGGCGCTAGTTAACATTCAGACATGTGTCTTGGCGCATCGGGCTCCTCATACATCTGAGCGGAATTCATATACACACTTCCGGAACTAGGAATGGCTATGGGGTTTATGAATAAGTAAGCACTGGGAAATTAGGGATATTTATCATGATGCGACGGCAAAGGTGGCAGTATGCAAGAGGGGCAATTATCAAGTTTAATCTGATTTATATAGTAACGCATCGGCGTGAATAGAATTCCAGTCATGCTAGATAGCTCACAAGCCTACTCCTCCAGACTTATTTTAACAAACATAATTTCTCTAGTGAGATGCAAGTATCTCAAAAGTTGTACCAATGCCTAAATATATATCGATGTCACAGATACATGAAATTGTTATATATAAGCGATAATTCTATTTAAAATAAATACATATAACATGGTAACATACCTGAAAATGGCTGCCAATAGCGACGTCAAGCCGTATCTCGCCGACCTCCAGCGCGACAATCAGCCGGTCGTTGGTGCTGTTACTCGTTGTCATGAAGAGCAGGCCGTTGCTACGTAGCGTGCGGAAGCGTAGCGAAATGTCCTCCACTTCGTTGCTAACCTCGTGCGCCAGGCGGATGGCCACGTACTGCGTGCCGTCGAAGGCGAGCGTCATGGCAACTGAAGAGGAAACCATGGCAACCAATGAGGATAGGATTGTGAGGAGGAGGGTGGTGGATAGGGGTGAAGAAAAGTGATGGAGGGTATCCATTGTATGGTGGTTTAGATAGGCTGGTGAAGAGTTATACAGGGTGGTAAACGTTTCATTGTTTCGTGACTTTTAACAACTATCCTTTATCCGTTATCCACATAAAAACTTGTTAATGTTTAAATTGATACACATTCACTTTTCACTTATAAAATTCGTTATCCATAACTTGTTGGTTTTATAATCATCTTACAGACAAACAAATGTATTGCAATGTTCTACTAAAAGCATATCCCTTTTTTTGAACTGTTATCCAAAAATGTTCGCAACGCATCGAAAATGCATTTGAATGTGCGTTTTATCAAAATTTTAATTAATTTTAAGCCGTTGTTCTAGCATTGAACAAGTTAATCTTTGCGAACTTGATGTATGACAAACAATATGTAGGAGCATTAATCACGACGCCAATATCAATGCCCATCCCATTAATTCCCATTTTTATGGTTGCTTTCAAGTATCAATAACCTATAAACAAACAGCATCTCACGATATAAAGCTTTAGCTACGGAACAGCTGTTGAGATTGCAATGAACAGAGTGATTATGGCAAGACCCCGTTTCTTTGGCTGCAAATTGATCCCTTCTTTTGTGGCGACATTGAATCAACCAGCTTTGTTTGTTGCAATTCATACAATCATTGTGAGTCGCGACCTGATGCTATATGTGAAAGACACTGTTTCCTATCGACGGTCTTAATATAGGTTGATGTTTTTAAATAAATTTTATTGTAATATTTTCAATAAAGCTTCCGATTTGTTCAGAAAAATGTGAAATAGCATTTTAATATTTATAACTAACTTTTACGATAGAATTAAATTGAACAGTGTTTTTATCATATCACATATTAATATCTTTTTCCATGGCGTGTTTCTTAAAGGATTCTCAATCATCCAATCAGATGATATTATATTGAGTTCACTTTAAATCATACTATGCATTAAAATTGTATAAATGTTATATATCACATCAAAATATTGTCTTTATTCTTTAGTTTTGTATCCATGCTTTGTTTCCTAGAGTCTTCTCAATTATCCAGTAATCATCAATCGGCGTCTAATCTTGTTTCTCTGCTGGTTCCGCCGATAAATCCATACACTGTCACTCCCCACTATAACACAATGTGTCACAATCTTGATTCCAATAAAAACTTACTCTCACTATAAAAGCACTAGACGGACACTATATCCTCTCAAAGCTCATCCCTCTTCAACTTTGGCTTGGGTATGTGGGCTCCTCTATACAAATGATGCCGCCTGGTGAATTAGGGCGTGGTTACACAAATTTGTGTTTTAAAACGCAGCGTATCTCAAACATCTATTACATGTTCAATAAAAAAGGCAAACTGCTCCTTTTATGGACTACAAGGTGTGTTTAGGTTTCAAAGAAAAACGTATTTGTTGCTAGGACGAAATCTGTATGTTAAAACGCGATGTTCTCATGCCATAATAGTAAGGCACCCACTTGCGGAATGTTCTGTGATCGCTGCAAAATTTAAAAAATATATAGTATATGCAGCGGAATTGGTTTTATTTATTGTCTTTGAATTTCGCAGCGAGAGCGGAAAATCCCGCAAGCTTGTGTTCTTACCATTTAGTAGAAAAATCGGATTACAAACCCACTCCGAAACTCAAAAACGGAGTGGGTCCATCCCGCCATTCTGATGATAAGCGTCCGCAATCACGCGACGGATGAAACGTGCAAAAAAAATAAATTATGCATCGACATCTTTCATTTTATTCCGGTGCCCTCATTAAGGCGCTCAGACACTGGGCGGTGAAAAAAAACTCAATTATTTTTACGACCATATTAGTTCTGACAAAATAGGGATTTAATTTCAAAGCAACAGGTATATAGTTTTTGTCGGCCATAATACAAAAGGGTTAGGGGTAAATTAGTCTGGGAGCTTTGTTTCTCTTCTAATAAATCCCTTTTCATTATGTTTGTGTTTTAGTAAAACGAATTATGTACGATAGTCTCCAATGTAAGTGGGTTACTTCATATAAACATACATTGTCTTATTTCCTTAACTTTAGAGTCTACAATAACCTGTTTAGTTCTATCATGCATGTAATTGAATCAATGAATCATGTATACTCAAACGACTATACTTCATGTTTTTTTTTTAACTTAACTATCTTATTTCAAACTTAATTCAATTTTGCCACATACTAATACATATATCCATTACTTTTCTCAATTTCATCAAATGCTATCAATTTACAATGTTTTCGTGACCCATTCTAACCATCTTGACATACGCATGACGTTTTACTTTATCCTTATGTCATAGAGCTACCCATCCCTGACATTGGAGAGATTTGAGCCAAAGGACGTCCTGATACATTGAAACGCATGGGTGGTGTCGGATCGAGAAATAAAGCTCGTCACAGAGGGTGATGGGGAGAATTGTGACATGTCACAAAGCTAAGGCGTCATCTTTGCCTGTTTTATATGGTTATTTTTGTAGGACTCGCCTATTAAGTATCAATATCATTGAATGAAGAGTTTTCTAAACAATTGTCGCTCCCATTGCATCTAAGTCATAAGGGCATAATTATATCACCTTTATAAACGGAGACACATGTTAAATTTGATTTCTCGGGAAGCATGCGTCGCGAGTAGCCATATGTGAAAGAATGTAACATCGGGTTCTTTTTAATATAATCCCATGAAAAAGCCATTAAAACAAAGAAACTACATATAAACATTTAACATTTAAACATTTTTACATTAAAAAAAATCATTTTCTATGGTTTAAAACTTACCAAAAAACACCAAGATAGGCAACAAAATATAGTCTACACAAAAACTCAAAATGTTTGAGTTTATGTTTTTTAATGGGTAGGGTCGATTAACAAAATTATTGCCAAATAGATATTCTTTTCGAAAAGATTGAACAAAAATGTAAAAGGTGAATTCTAATAACGGCAGTACTATCATCAAAGATTAAAAGACAGACAGCCCGTGTTTTTATCCATCAAAGTGCCATACAACGTTTAATACTGTTGTGAATTGTTAAACAGCATTAAAACCAATATCTGTGTAAACATTAAACATTTTTTTTATATTAATTAAATGCCATTTTCAAAGTAAATTTGCTGTTTATTCGTTGATAAAACGCATTAAATAACATTGACATGCATAGCGCATCTATGCTCTTTTACCGCTTGCTCGAAAATGCACCCCGTCGTGAGGCGTTTTAGAGGCCCTCATTGAATCAATCGAACGCTTATAGTTTGTAGCAATCCATTGCGTAAAATGAATAAGAATCAACTATGGTTATTGGCGGTATTGGCGGAGCTGAGACACAACCTGGTATTGTGCAACAATCCTTTAATATTCGGCTTTTGATTTGCTTTGGCCCGAGGGAGAATGTAGAGTAAACACAAGTAGCAATTTCTTGATGAAAGATGAATATTTGATCTGCATAAAATATTGTTACACTTTCTTATGGAACCGGTCAAAAGAAATGGGATGACAGCTATTAATGATCCATTTGTTTTCTTCCTTTTTGTAGCTACAGCAAGGATATAGTAAAGAGAACTTTTATTATGCAGCATGCTCAAACTTATTAGTCAGTTCAGCATTTGTCTAAAGTTTGCTTTTGCAAATGTTCATAATAATAATCATACTGCGCATGCACATCAAATGCTCAGTAGAAGATATAAACCGAAGGGTGATTTTTTTTTACCTTATACCCTAACATACATGGATGGACGTTCCAAATAAATACTTCCTATTGGGAAATGGTATATATCATGATGTGACTATATATATACAAAAGCAGGCCTGTGTAAAGTCCGGAATTTTACTTCCCGACCACCGGAATCAAATACCCGGCCCGACCCGATACCCAACCCGAAGTTCTCAAAACTTGATTTCCTTAGGGCAGCATTTTTTATGATATAATATATGATTAAATAGAATATTAAGTAAAATCTTATTTACCTGACAAAATTTACCTGAAAAACAACAATTGGATGAGTTAAACAATAGTTTTAATTTTTCCTATAATGCAAGCCTTCTGATGCCCGAACTCAAATTTTTAATTCGGGGGCCGAGAAGATTAATAGTCAGCCGACTACCCTAGATGCCAGACATATCCCTTTATCTAAAAGAAATCGCAAAATAATGTTTGTAGAGTGAATCCTATATGAAACCTCGAAAAATGAAAGCCAGATGGACAGTTTCAGCTGCTGGACAAGTCGTTTTAGATGAAGCATTACTCCATTGGATCGAAAAAGAAAAGCAATGCAAAAACGTCTGAAATGTATGTTTTGTTCGTCTGCTTATTATAATAAGCAAACGAACAAAATTGAATGATATTTGCTAGTTTTGCACTCAAATGTTTTCAAAGAGTTTTCATTTCAAACTCGATTTTCGATTGACTGTGTAAATGCGTCTCCAAGACGTTGCTATTGCTATCAATGCGTTGTCAAGCAACCATTTCGTCCGTTTCATCACGTTTGTAATTAAGGGATGTTCTGCCTTGATGTATCTATAAAGAGCCTAAAAATACGAAAGTTACATTTTTCTGCCGATAGATCCTCCTTCGAGTGACATTGAATGAACACATTGAGTAAAAGATCAATCTGAAAAACAGGAAACATGAAAAAGAAGGAAAAGGACTCGCAAGTGACAATGCATAATAAAAAGGGCTTTAATTATACTTTGATCATAGTCAACGTACCATCTACGTTTGTTTTTCATTTTTATGTTGCAATTTTGAATTCAATTGTGGCATGATCAAACAATTTCAATTCATTGATGAATTGATATTGTTTAGATAAGTATGCCTGCATTGTGTTTTCAAACAAATGAATTTATTCAGTAGTATATGGTAGATTGTTTTATTGTATTGTTTTATATGTGGTTTTACAACTTTTTGAGAAATGTGTCGCGGAGTGTCTTATTAATTCCCTAAATATATTTCGATTAGAATTTCTACCTTAAGGCACAAATTCATTCTTAGTCCATCTATAATTATTTATCTAAATCCGACAAGGACAGTCAAAGAGTTAGAACTTTAATCTTCCCGGAAAAGATAGACGCAATTTGAGTATTGTTGATTATTATATTTTAGGTAAGAGGCTATGACATCAAAATATATTGAAAATGAAAACCCCTGGCCCCTGGGTTATGACCAAAAGACGACTTATGAACTTATTTCTGATTGATATAATCTAAACGTGGATTCATCCCCTTGTATTCTAGTTAAGGTTCGTCATCAAACCTTAAATATATCATAAAAACTAAATAAGCGTAATCAGGACAAAGAATTGCCACATCATTTCAAATATAATAGAAATAAGTAGAAATATGAACAAGTAAATAATGTTTTTACTACAAGCAGATCTTGTGTTCATTTGAACTTTGCATCATCGAATAATCCCTTTTGATACTACTAATTCTACGAGCCCAACCCCCAACCCCCCCCCCCCCCC
>LQRL01102479.1:69171-79703 GCA_001703475.1 Hydroides elegans
GGCCGCGAGTTGTACAAGAGTGTCAGGCACTCGGCAGTCGGTTAGTTGCATCGCGGGAACGACAGGTTCTTTTGGTTTTTTTTTTGCTACGTTGTATGTATTTTAGTTGAGGGGGGGGGGCTTTTTAGCGGGGGGTGGTCCATGGAATTGAGATGAAGACTATGGTATATTGTTTGTATAATTTTGTATTTGAGAAGAAATATGTTGGGCCACGGTTACACTGAAGTAAAAGAAGCAGCTTTTTTCTTTAAGTGGTTACATTGCGTGTATTCACGTCACTCTTGCTTTAAAACATAAGACCCAAAAAAGGTTGCGTGAAAAAAAAGCTGCTTCATTGTCTTCAGTGTAACCCCGGCCTCAGGGTATGCCATACACATTTAAGGAAAATTATTATCCATCGATACCTTGAAGATCTTAAGAAGAACTTACACCAAACACCGTTTGTTTTCGCAAATAAACTCTAAACAAGACATTTTTCGGTGAGTGAACCAAAATTTGACTGTTTTCTTGATTTCCAGAATATGAGTATAACAAAAAGGTAGATTTAAAAAAAAATTAAATGAAATATTTTTTGTTCATGATGGTGAAGACAATTTGATATTTTGATTTGACAATATTCTACTAGCATTTCTTTTTTTTCACATCAGTTTGTATTTGACTAATGACATTTCAGCCAAAACGGAATCAGGAATCATTTTAATGTTATTTATATGAGTGGAATTTTGCAGTCGAACTACGTCATTTCATTAGTTGCTCTTCGGTGTTTACGTAAGCTTTTCTTATTCATCATTACTATGAAAATGATATGATTACATACATGAAAGCTCTTCATTTTTGTACATATATTACATTTAAAGGAATGACATGTTTTTGATATGGGATACTGAACTTTAGAATTTTGCGTTGGTGCGATTGAAATCGTCTGATCTCCGAAAACTACCAATTAGTAACAGATGCGGGGGAGGGGACAGATGAAAGGCTCGAAAAGGACAAATGCAAGGGTAAATAGTGTATTTTTTTGGTGAAATCGTTTATGCGTATGGGATGTAGATGTAAATGTTTATATAGTTTTCGCAAAAATAAATATCTGGCCAACTGTGCATATGTTATCTCTTCGAGAAGGAAGATGCCCACACAACCATAAGACAACATTGCATAATGCATGACGCGTCGAATCTTTAGAAATTGGGTAGGCTGTCCAAATAGGAGACTTGCAATATTCCCGCTGTGCGAGTGGAGAGCATCTTATTTTCTCATAAAGTCTCAAAAAGAACTTGTCCAAAACCTCAACGCGAGCAGAGCTGTTTTCTCTGCAGTTACTTTTAATGATGAGTTGTGTAAACGTCGTATAACTTTGTTGATAATCATAATTCAAACTTAGAAATTAATGTTCATATTCGTTTAGTATTTTTCTTCACTATCATAACAGTATAATATCCGTTTGTTTATAAATATATACCTTTACAAGCCCATCTTTCAGAAAGAGTGAATGGTATAAAATTTAGTGAAAATATACCCCGTGGAGCTACAGTCCCCAAAGCTGATGCATCGTTTTTGGGTTCATGTAATCAAATTCGAGTCATATCGCAAGCCGGCTATTAGGTGGGTTGTTCACAACCGTTATTACTTCGGTCAGTCGATGGTTCGGAGAGTTGTTTAAGACGAGTTATCCGCCACACGCCTCTGTTATCTATTAGCGGATGAAGCCGCCGACACAGTCGTAATACCGCTCTGCATAATGCATGGCCCGTGGGACGGCCATCAGCCCTATAAAGTGACACGGGGCTTGTGCCTACCTGCTATCACGAGGCGACACAATCATGAACTATTGGTCTCCAAGGGGACATTGCTGCCTTAGCGACCACGCCCGTCGCTATGTCAAACGGCCATTACGCTGAATGCTGAATTGTGCGATTAGCGGTTAGGTTTTTATGTGATCTTCACACCTTTTACAATAGTTTCAACATTGAAATACATTCTCCCGTACTGAATTTGATTTTTTCGATGACAATGCTTATGGTCTTAATAAGAATTATTTGATCATGCATAATCATGGATTTTATTCCAAGAACTATGTTAAGTATTTATATTATGTTAAATATTGATCTGCTGTCAACCTTTAACGTATATTACAAGGGAGCCTATGTGCAAATGAGACGCTATGTACACATGAGACGAATCTAAAGCTTAATATCTCTCAAATAAATTATGATACCGCAATGATTTTCGACTAAAAATATAATATAGGTGCATATTAATATATTTTGAAAACATAAATATCGTATTTCGAATGATTCGATACAAAATCTGATTTTTAAAATTATACCTATTTGTACATAGGTAAATATACACATAGGTTCCCTTGTACAATCATTGTATATTAAAGTAGACTAAATGTGTATGATTGTTTTTTATTTGCTGTTATGTATAGTTCGCTCCACCATCAAAATCAGAATCGCCGGTACAAAGACCCATCACGACAAATAGTCTACCATCCACTTGCCACGAAAACAAATTTCGCCCTGAGCGACGCGTGTCTTACATCTCTCAATATGCAGAAGGAAAAATCAAATCAAGCATAACAAAAATTGATCTTTAGCTGGGCAATGCGGTAGACATGAGAGTTTGACGCTGAAAGTTGGAAGATGGTGGGGAATTCTAAAGTGAATCCAAAGTGACATGCCGATGAAATTAGAGTAAGGGCGCAGGGTTGCGAGTCAAGAATGCAGCTCGTGGGCACGGCAATTAAGTGGGAAGATATGCGAAATGTTGATGAGCGGGAACATGGATCGAGTAAAAAAAATAAGACATTTGGATACGTTGGTATAAAACAGTAAAAAGCATAGTGATACGTCATAGTTATACGCAAAATTGGCCAATCAGTTCCTACGTTATGCATTTTATGTTACAATTTCACATAGTTTGCCCCTTTCGACCATTTTTTTTAGGGTTGGCTCAAGAATGAAGTTTGCAATAGCTTATCTACAATATCTATGTGCAACCCGTATGTCCGGATCAATTTCTACTCGTTTTCAGACAAACGATGTCATTTATATACATGAGCCTATTAAGGACAAGAACCCAAATGTGATAACAAATCGAGCGATTAACCCCAAGGGCATATAAGTTACCTTTAATGGTTGTGTGTCTTGATTACTGTATTTATGCCCGTGACCCAAAGGACCTGTTTGGATTCTGCCCAACATGGATGAAAATTAGATTTAGAGTTGTCAAGCCCCACTTGGAAAGATGCCATGTAACGTCAAAACACAGTATCATCTGATCATACATGTATATGCATGTCTTCAGGATTTTTTTTCGTCTGCAACGTAGAAAGACCATATAAACACAGCTACAAAGTTTGACGTCAGAAGGACGTTCAATCAACGTTGAGACGTAAACTGACGCCAGGAAAACATTCATATTTGACAAATTGGCAGAGGTTTTTAGAATAATGCAAAGTGGTACGGGTGAAAATGAACCAAGTATTTGGCTATGATTTGTTCAATTCAAGTTCCGCTTGATTTAGCTATCATACATTGAAGCAATCAGATCATTTTTCATGTATTCTGTCATCCAGAAACAATGATACCGTGATGCAAGGTGAGTTACAAATATGGATAGGCTACTTGGATGAGATTTATCTAGCTAGATGCATTCGATACTGCATAATCATGCAGATTATTGGAGATCATCTTGATAATTTTGCTAATGGATACTACATGTATTATTTTTTGAAAATACATATATATGATTAAGTATTCAATCTAGATATACCATTTTGTGAAGCCGTTTAGAAAATAAATATGTTATGAATTACTTTTATAAGATTTTCAAAAGTCGTTTCAAGATGCAAATTGATAGTTTATATAAAACATAAAATTGTTCCCAATGCATGGATGCATTGCACTATTTTTAGCGTCAGCAATACATTCGCTCCAAACACAAGCTTCTGCTTATTTGGTTCCATAAACTTTAATTATTCGTCCAACCCTTCTTCCCTTTTCAAAGATGAGCTCAATGCCCTTTGAGCATACCAAGCACAAATCAGGGTCACCACTTTTTCGCCACCTCATCACGCTTTTATGGGAGATCCCTGATTGCCTTCATATTTCTTTTCAAATGAAACATGGATGCTAGCGAACTGCATTTTCTTTTTTGAAACCATTTCTGAACATTTTTTTTTATGACTGGTCAATATTTGTTTAGGAAAAACTTTTTGGACTGACAATAGCGTGTAATAAAAGTTAAATTTACAAATTTGGATATGTCCTCTATAGATCGAATATTTATTTCTTAATTATTAATTAAATGTGTTTACCTCTTTATGTTTATGTCTATGTAATTTAATTGTATAGCATTTTTCCATCTTATTTACGGATACCTTCCCACTCGGCAAGACGTCCACGGACGTCGAGAGGACGACCTAATGTGGGCCCGTACGTAAGTTTTCCGGACGTCCTTATTCGTCGCGGACGTTGAAAAGATGTTGCATCGACGTCGCGTCCCAATCGGACGTACGAATGACGTTCTACGGACGCCGGGACGTAAAACGACGTCCGGAAAACTTACATATGGGCCCAAATTAGGTTGTCCTATCGACGTTACGTCCTAAGAAAAAACGTACTATGGACGACTCTGTGGTGGCTTATTAGTAGCGTCTATTACTTATAGGATAAAGTACGAGGTCAGTCCATTAATAAAAAATATTGAACCTGTACAATGTTTCAATTAATGGAGTTGACCGTGTACTTTAACCGACTTAGTTTACAGTACATTATTGAAAATAATGTACTCTGAATACAAATGAATGACGTCACTAGTGTAAACTAATTGAAAGTTGATTGGGCGAAATCTCAAACCTGAATTTAAATTATTGTATACTTAGATGCGTTTTTATTTCCTTTTTAGGTCTTTAAATATAGTTGTTATCCTTTTTTAGATTAATATGTATCAAAAATATTTTTGCCAATCTGGCATGTAAAATGTTTCTGTTTCGATTAGTTCTATTCTCTGTAGCATTGTTGTGACTTGTGACTCGATTGCATTTTTGTGCAAACTTGTTGCTTGTCTCTTTTTGCAATTTCCCAACTCGATCTTTGTAGGATGCGAGTTCGAAATGTAATTTAGCATTTTTCCTGAAGGCTAATGCATGTAATGGTGCGAACGCAAGTGCATAAATGAGTTTGGAAGATTAGCTTTTTACCGCGACTTTCATGCTTCGCGCGGGTATTTTTTTATTTTATAATGTTTAAAAAAAACTCAAATGAGTAGTATAATTAAATATTGCTGTGTTCCAAGGCACAAACGAGCAGTGTTGTCTAATTGTGTTTCTCTATAAGCATGGAATCGAATATAGCGTTTTACGAAATAGTTATCAGATAATCATCAAACTAATAAAACATAGCTCATGGGATTAAACTAAAACAGGCGCTTACCAATATTAAATTACATGCAGCCGTCATTTACTTAGCATATGATTATTCATATACATTTGGCATATTCTGGATTGTCTCGTTCTTGAAACACCATGGTCATTTTATACAAGCCCTGTTCAAGTCAGGGAAAACCGAGCAAAAACCTATGTAGTAATCAGACGGTGATAGAATTGCCAATTAAAATAAGACATGGGACACATTGAAAGGCGTAGGTGCCAGAGCAAAGTGATTCTAAGTGTCCCCTATGAGACCAATAGATCATGATATACAACCAGACTCTTCCTATCCACCTACATCTATACATCGGCCATTTCTTTAATAGGAAAAACAGAGAAAAGTCCATCAATTATTCAGTAATATATACTTTGAGTTACATAAATGAAAAAATAAAACTCCGTTCTAAATGGTGATATACATACAAAAATCAAAATTAGTTTTTCAACGCTTCCCATGAAATATTGCTTCCTATGTCTATGACAAAATACATTGCATGATAAACTACATCGTAAGGAATATGACATGTCCATTTAGTAAAATTTCTTGAGATAGTAAAATACGATATGTAGCGCGTGTCTCCCACAAAAGGGGACTACATTGACCACGGAAAGAGGTAATTAAATTTTCATTATAATGTAAAGATCTAATCATTATTACAACTGCAAATATTATCTTCATGTCTAAAACTACTTCTCTTCGTAAGCACACTTCTAAAAGTTACTCAAAATTGAAATTGTTATCTTTCTTTCATGTTTATTTTCGTTTATTCCAATACTCGACTGGAGAATAATTGGCTAAACAATCCTTTGATAACATATGACAGTTCTTGAATTTGAATGTAAGATCATAACTAAGTACTCTATCATGTTCGAAATGACATTCTTGTTTTCTATCCAGACGTCTGCTGTTGAAGCAAAATCAAACATGCTCATATTCATCTCAACGTGTCTGTATACATGGGCGGATTCACAAATTTCACGGACTGGCGATATGCGGCACTGCTTTATCATTTTCATTTATAAGGCCCAAGTATATAGGGAGCGACTCTTGCGCGTGTCTCCCTGTTTTAGTTTTGCTCGGTGAAGATCATTATTAAAAACAGGCCCATTCATACTTTCGATTTCGTTTGTCTTCGAAACATTACATCAATGTTGATATTTAAAGATATCGTTACATTTTTTTTTTCATCTGTTACTTGCAGCAAAACGTTGCATATATAAAGGGGACCAGATTAGGGTTTATGGAACAAATCGGTGTTGACAAATCATAGAGTGTCATTGTATCCAGACAATAGAACGCACAAATATATCCATATATAAATATAAAACATAACATGAGAAATATGAATGATTTGATATTTTCTGTTTGAATTGACAATATGAGCAAAGCCACATGATTAGATTTTGCCAGACTCATTATTTATGAACCAAAATTGTCTTTATGAGAAATTAGATAACTGAAAAGTGACGAAAATATATAGATGTAATAATCATATGGGGTTATCAATCAAAACCATGATGAAACAAAAACAACTTATCTCATGAAAGCCTTACCATATGATTAATTGAACGTAAACCAGACGATATTTAACGTTGAATTAAATCATACAAATCATACATATTGCCAACTCCAGCTTACAAGTGAACGTCACTCATCCATTTACACAGAAAATGCATTATTTCACCATAACATCCCGAGAAATATATAATAAAAACCGTCTTACCTTTTGCACACGTCTCTCCCGTATACCCTGTTTGGCTGCAATCGCACACATATCGTCCCCATCCTTCACTGCATTTTCCTCCATGCAAACAGGGTTCACTCGAACAATGTCCCGTATCTGCTTGACATTCATCCGACCGCACATCGGGTGATCCACTCAACCTCGCTAGGTAAGCGATGTCAACGTATTTATCGTTGATTTCGAGATCTTGGATGCAGCCAACGAAACCATAACCGAGGGCCGCGGAAAATAAATGAGGTGGGATTAAGCGGGTATGGTTGGGTGAGGCTATGGAGCCTATGTATAGTGTTGGTTGAAGGTCAAGTTTGTCTTTGCGACCGCCTATGCGATAAGTGAATTCTTCATCGTCGAAGTAAACACTGCCTGTTTTGCCCAAATGTATGTTTTTAACGGTATGCATGAGTCCATCGTTCGCGGATATGTCGCCGTTAATTTTCACTTTAATGGGTCCCGTGCCGATATCGATTACAAAATTCAATGAGCCCTCAAACAGTTCAAAACCAAGGAAATCTGATTGTCCTGCCTGCCCCAAACTGTACATAAGCACACCGTTCGGCTCCGTTGTTCTGAATGAGAACGCAATGGTACCGTGCTCATTCAATGTCGTATTTGGCACTGCTATGAACGAGTCCTCTGTTGCCAAGGTGACGGGTTGTGAGTAGGCGAAGTTGTCGCATTGGTCGAATGTCGGGTTGCCATGGATTCCAATAAAACCGTGTTGGTGAAGAGCCAAGACGAGCAGGTCCAGGCGTATATGGTCGGCAACATACCATACCTGTAAGGAAGAAATGGAATGCATTATTATTAGCAAAGATTCATTAGCATGCTAATTAGCACTTTGTAGTTAACATATAAGTAATGTGCAGGAAGAAAATTGAATGGATCCATCACTGTTCGTATACGCTATTTGTGTAAAGAGCCCATTCCCATTGAGCAATTTGTCGCCTCTCATACGATGTCAATATATTCATTAGACACATAAGGTGAAAGGACTATTTTCCTACGCCTGTTTCATAACGACACCTCCAGAGTCACGATCACGTAACGACGAAAAAAATTAATTAATTTCTATATGTTTTTATTTTGTATTTGAGGTTGTATATTTGAGAGTGGGTATTTTTGGAATGAACAGACATTGGCAAAATTAGTGGCGATGGTTGCGGGATAACATTGTATATTATGTAGAGTCATTTTGTAGTTAAAACAATTCTGTTTGAAGATACAAAACAAAAATAAACGTTATGATCCGAACACGTAATGAACATATGATCTATAATACCATCTTTAAACAAACTTAAACACTAAATCAAACGGATTTCCCCGTCCTTCAATCTTTCTACCAAATCACAGAAATCCCTCGGCGCCCTTGAGGGAGCTCGGACGCCCGGCGGGCACAGATTAGCAAGCGACCCAATTGGCGGCATATACTGCGCCACAGTATACGTCTACCAAGGCAGCAAGAAATTGGGTTTCTCGATCAGTTTGCTAAATAGCGGAAAGCATCCAAATTGAAAGAACAGTTCCAAAGAAAAGTCCCACGCCAATTGTCTCTGGCAGCAGTGCCCTAATGTACAATGTACACGCATAATCAGTTGCAACCGTGGGGCCAGTGTGATTGAGTTCGAATCCAAAATGTTTAGGATCAGGATGTATTCTAAGCCAAGTTTTTATATGGCTTTGCACTCGCCTGCATTTTTAGGTATTTATTTTAAAATTTGCCTTTATGTGAAGAATCAGCATTTTACGGTAATTACAAAAAAAAACACTGTTTGAATTATATTTTTTCATTAAAGTTTTACATTCTTATAAATGCCAGCCAATGGATGATCCCCTTGACAAAGATTCTTTAATTGGAGTAAAAACAATGTAGAATGAAGATCTAGAACAAAAATATTTAGATGAAATAATTTTAGGACCAATAATAGCCCTAAATTGGTAGCATTTCTTGTTTTTCGACCTAACCAAACTGTCTACTAATGTATTCCTCATGAAAACAATAACAATGAGCGGTTATGTTGTTGTTTTTTTTTTTAATTTTCCACAAGGAATACATTGGAAGACAGAAAAATAAAACAGAAAAAGCTTCCAATGTGGCAAGGCCCTAATGTCGCAAGTAAAACAAACGAGACCCGGGTCCTTCAATCAAGCCATAATGCAATAGATAAAAGCCACATAAAAAGAAACAATTTTTACCGCGGTGCTCACGAGAGACTAGAATCTTATTTGTCAAGCGGCATTGATGAATATAAATCTAATTTCCCCTTCGGACAAAGCATTGCGGCCATTGTCATGTGACGCTTATAAGTCGCGGAATCATAAAAAGGTATCGCGTCTCACAAACAAGTGCAACCGGAATAAACAATGACCCTCCGGCCTCTTGGGGAACACCGTGTATTGGATAACCTCTAAAGGATTTGATAAACTCAATTTTTGTCGAGACAGATTCTGGTTATTAGTCTGAGTAGCAGAACTATATCTCTTGTGACTTTTTATTTTTCCAGCCATAACATCATAGTTAGAATGGGACATTATCACTTCGGTAACGGCAATTGAATTTTCTATAATTTCCTATGAGTATATTTGTGCTGATAAGATGTTAGGGAAGAGACTGCTTTGATGAATCATTCTAATGGCACTTAGCTAAATATGTTCTAGATTTTTATGGGGTAAAACAATCTGAGATATACCCTCTATACCGAACCGCCAAATAAATTGTATTGAATGCATCGGCATATGCGGTGTTCCGGAATTCTGTATCTGGTATTAGTATAGGAAGATGCACCATGGATATTTTATTTTCGTTCCCGTTGCTGGTTAGTATATATTTCTAAGAATAAAAATAAACGTCAAGAAATGCAATTCTATATTTTAAAAAAAAACCTAAGGGCGAGTAGATAAGAGCATCAGCAGTACCAGTTGTCTACGAATACAATATCAGAATAATTTATATCATGTACATGTAGCTCACACTTCATAACTTTCTCAAAACTCCTACCTCTGCCATACATCCCCTGAAGTTGCCATAGTGACTAGGCCCTTGCAGCTGAGTCGCCATGCCAACGCCAGCCACGTACAGAGTGTCGCTCGTCAGCAGCTGGAAGTCGCCGAACACCGTGCCAGGGACGCGGTGGCGGTGGTCAACCTCCAGTTTAATCTGGATAATGGTATAGAGACAAATTAATTCATAAGAAAAAGAAGGAGAAGAAGAAGAAGAAGAAGAAGAAGAAGAAGAAGAAGAAGAAGAAGAAGATGCAGAAGAAGAAGAAGAAGAAGAAGAAGAAGAAGATGATGATGATGATGATGATGATGATGATGATGATGATGATGATGATGATGATGATGATGATGATGAT
>LQRL01102479.1:79957-100396 GCA_001703475.1 Hydroides elegans
AGAAGAAGAAGAAGAAGACGAAGAAGAAGAAGCATAAATCATAAATGGAATTATAAAAAACATATAAAATTTGATTAATGACATGAATTAATCAACTCAATTTGTTTTACAGCATCTATCAAAATCATAAGACATGTATCGTCACGCAACAAATAAAAACATGAACTAAAAAGCAACATTCAATATCGAACACATAAAAATTGCAACAAAAAAACAATACCAAAACACCAAAAATTACAACGGGCATTTATTCAATACCCATAAATAACGCCACAAAATCACCGATTTGCTCAACAGATCCTTCATTTCCCGGATCGTGCCGTGATCTCTATTGGCGGACATGCGTCACTTAAAAACCACAAGCGATTGATAAACGTGTGTGACATAAACGCAAGCTATGCCCCTGCAGACCAATAAACGCACAGGAAGATCTCCCTTGGTAAGGCTTATGGAAGGGTCGTTATTTCTGTACTGATATATGATGCCAACAACAATTGAGAGGTCTCGACGTGATTTGGGATGTTTTATGCAATGTCAACAAATTGAAAATCTCATGCGGCCAGATTTTTTATATTTTTTAATGGATTAACTAATCTCCATCACGCAATTACATGGAAGTTCGTGACTCCATTCAGGTCAGCAAACCGAGAATATATGTAAAAATGGGTCTGCATGAAATTGATAATTTTAAACCAAAAAAAATAATAATAATAAAACTATTTACGGTGTGGGTAGATAGTAGGCTCGGTTAGTGGATGGGACATTCATAAAGGGATGGATATAAAGGGATTCCTATCAGCGCTTTATGCACTATTTCTGAGATTAGTAATGTGGCTCGTCTCTAGTGGCAGCCTACATTTTACCCATAAAACACTTTCAAGACGTTTAACTTAATATATTTGAACAAGTGGGACACATTTAAAACAAAAACATAATATCTAGAACAAACACATGTAATCTGGATCATATAAAAACCTGAAAAAAGTGAAAAAGAAATTCAAAATTCTATGTAGCATTTATAATATGATAACTTACGTGACAAATCCCTCTCGCATCGGTTAGCTTTAAAATATATTCAACATCATAATTAATCATGTATTTTATGTAGGTTCGGGATAAGGGAGGAATATTAACTTCCTATGCTAACAATGACGTTTTCAAATTAATTTTGACGAGAAAAAAAAGGTGCAAAAAAAAATAAATTGTTTGTGCGAGAATTATCCAGCATGTTTTATGCATAGAAGTTTAACATTTATAGAAGACATTAATTACTTAAAGAACATAAAATATGTATATATGATTTCCGGTAATGTTTATAAAAAAAAAGAATTATGACGTGAAATGCACGAATTATAAATTGTTGGCTGGAGAAAGACCAATACCTCATACTGACATTTGAATTAATAGACTGTGTAAGAATACAACATTATGATTTAAAATATATGTGTGATAGTCTCGGTATACGACCTTTCAACTTCTAAAAACATGGCAATACATGCCTTCTGTTCACGTAAAAACGTCCTTTTGCTTTATAATCGCGTATTTTGATTGCCTGAACGCGGCCTAAGATTGTTTAAAAATGTAAATACGAAAAGGTCATCGGAAAATAAAACAATATTTCAGAAAACCTCCTATATTTATTTTTCCTAAACCTCTAGGAAAAAACATGACTTTGACAATCGCTTTATTATCGTAAGCCCAAGTTAAAAAAAAAAAACTCGTTGTTCGCGTGACATCGGCCAATAAGACATTGATCTTTCATAAATGGTAAAGAGCGATTCGAGAAGCAGACTGCTTTGATTGAGTTTTCTCCAATCACAACGCCACGACGACGCAATTGTCTGACGTCCCAGGCGAACAAGGAGAAGGGATGGTCCTGCGGCTATATAGACTCCCCAAAAAATGGAAATTCCTTGCTCCTATATGTATTTTTACAAAGGCAAAATACTCTTTTATGATAAAATATATGGTCTAGCTTCAGTAAAAAATATCCAACCCCAAAGAGGTATCAATGTCTAAATAAATGCCCGTCACTAATTTACTAAAGAAACCTTTTCGATGACACATCCGAGGTTTTTCGACAAAACCATCTTGCATTTCAAACAATTTTACTTGGCAGAATAAAACAATAAACGATTGTTCATATAAAAGAGCAAATAAGGCAAGTTGTTTTCTAATTTTCTGGCATCACCTTAAGTGTCTTCGGCAATAACCCCAAAAAACACAGAGCATGCTTTGCCTTTTTGAAATTAGAGCCCCTTACGTAAATGCCAAGTCCTTCAAGAAAAACCTCCCACTTCTAATTTGCCTGTGTGACTGCCAATTCCCATCTTGTCGCCTTTTTATTAGATTAGATTTCGGATTTCCTTTCACGCAACCAAGAAAAAAAAATAAAACCAGAAAAAGAGCATGGGAAGGAGGCTGTGAAAAAAACAGGAGGTTGCTTGTAAATTTGTGAAGCGGGTCGTAACAAAACTCCGTCGTGTCTCTTTCGCATTGATCGATCATGCGCCGTAACAATAAACATCACGTTCCAACTATTACTCGGCTCCGCGCGTTTCCTTAGAGGAGGTGCAATAATTGAGAAGCGCTTAGGATAAAGAGCGAATCATGCGAGATTGAAATCCCTCACTTTGTGTTATTCATTTCGGGGTAACTGAGCCCCCTCAAGGCGAAGGGGCGTGCGGTGGCATTCAGACGTTAGTTATTGGTTGGTGATATATAGATGTGCTCCGGCATTTGTTGAAGATGCCAGCGTAACGTCGTTGCAACAGCGTGCTTCTAGTTGGCAAAACCTACATGGCTGTCCGAAAAGTTCTGTCCAACCCACTTTCATATTTTGATCATGGAACGTGGCGTTTTATTTCGGGCGTTTCAACGAAGAATTCAGCTAAGATGGAGGAGGGCGCTTTGTGACTCTTAAAGGTGTCATGACTTGAGATGTATCGCCGAGCTTGAGTTATTGGCCTATTCAGATAAACATATTGCTCGCTCGGGCTCAAGATTCATAGGACAGGTTTATTTGTTACGGGGCATGTAATGCTTCAATTGCGACGCGTTATTGAAATGGTTCATTCTTTGAAAACATTGTAGTTACTTCAGAAGCTTATTCAACGTTTCGCTAAGGAACCAAGAAGGGCACCCCACGACACATTTTTCAAAAAGTTGTTAAATCACCTTTAAACAACATTACTAATACGAAAAACAACAAAATAATTCTTTTTGAACATTAAAATTTTGCAAAAAGGTGTTCCTTTTCTCCAAGCCAGCTGACCAGTTTCACCTTTTCTAGCCAGCTTGGAACCAAAAAGGAACACCTTTTGAGAAAATTAAAATGTTGAATATAGCTAAACTACTTATAATATAATGCCAATAACAGTTTATTAGACAATTGAAAGCAAATTTAATTAACTTTCAAATAAAAATTCTCGCTTCTTGTTACGAAAATTCAGAAAATATCGAAAAAGGTGTTCCTCAAACTGCTAAAATCTCCAAGCTAGAACAGAATTTCTCAAAATCTCCAAGCCAGCTGGAATTTGGTGGGGAACACCTTTTTTGGGGAACAGCTCGTGAGGTGCTCTTCAACCAATGTATGTCAAATTGTCAAATTACGCAGTGTTGCTGTGACGTTACAAACTTCCGCTTTCTCCAAAGTTTTGTACACGCATTGGTTTATATCTCATCGCAAAGTCTAAATAAATTATCAATAATATCGTACCCGAATAACTCCTCAATCTGCATCTCCCTGACCTTTCGTAACATTTATTTTCGGGACATAAATGACTATGCACATGTATGTTGCACAAAACATGAAGAGACAGCTAGCCGGAGAGGTGGCCTTCGGCTAACTCATCTAAGTTGCCTCGCATGTGACACTTATTGCATACCATTTAACAATCATTTAGCATGAAAGTGCGTATATCCTATATTTGAGATTGTGTCAATTATGTTATATTAGTATACAGCCAATAATGTCGTATTTATCTAAAAGCATGCGCAATTGTATAACCCATCCGGCCCACACTCACCTCCCTTGCTTCGCGTATGACACTGACACTATGCCACGTGTTGTCATCAAATCTCAACCCGTCCACACTCGGCAGAGCAGTTTCGTACTGACCCGCTCCGAGGTTCACCGACACGAAGATGCCGCCGTTGTCTAACCAGATCTTGATGTGGTCCGTGCCAGAACCTTGAAATGAGTAGATGATGAAAAGAAGGTGGACATTTAGAAAACATGAGTAATTTGATATGTTATTGTGAATTCAGTACAATAAATTTTGAGTATTTGTGTATCTTGTTTATAGTATTGCACAGTCCTCTAATTGGTAAAATGTATTTTCTATATCAATTGCTTTCTTATCATGTGTTTTCTTTGCTTTAGATAGTTTTTGATAATTATGATTTTTCCTTGTTATTTTGCTTGGAACTATTTCTTGCAATAGACTTATTAATCTTCGGTCACTGTAACCCGAAAATATATTTGGTTTCCAAAAGCAATAGTTTTTAGAACTTTTTAACTCAATTATCATTATCAAAGCAACTACTTTTGAGGGTTAAAACCTAAATGCTTAATGTTAAACTATTCCATTGCTGTAAAATTAGTGGTTGATTAGTCTTAAAAGCATTTTTGAAATAAACTTCTCTTTTTGTTGTTAGAACACAAAAGAAAAACTAGAGTTTCAATACAAACGGGATCAAAATACAACTGTCGTGACATTATGACAAAAATGTTCGAATACCGGTGTAGAAAAGAAGTCCATTGGGCTGCCTGGTCCGGAAGCGTAGGAATATGTGGTCGCGACTGCTCACAATGGGGTCGTTGGCGGTGACGAGGCTGTAGCTCAAATAGTCCTGTCCGTAAAACGTCGCTTCCGTTGCTTCCCATTCTAAAACAATGAGAGCCAATTAGCTAATAGAATCAGCCTCCTATCTAGACGCTCGTTTTTGCAGTGGTTTATTAGATATAAGGAGAACGGAGATTGCGTAATCTCGCCAACATTTTGGATTTTGTTGTATAATTATATATAAGAAACTAAATATATAAAGGGTTTTGGTTAATTGTTGGTATGATGTCATGTGTTTCATGATTGAACAAATATGAATAATTATATCTTGTAAAATTGTATAATAGAGTATTTGAAATATGTTATTTTTATTTTGAGTTACTTTCTTTGAAATTTGTTTTGAATAGATATATCGCATGGCTGGTGCGTTTTATATAGTGAAGAACAGTGATGATGTAACTAATAACACACTAACACCACTGTCTGCAGTGCGTTTTTTTTTTTTCATGCAACTGCCACTCGCCACGGTTAGACCTATAAATGATGGCTATTTCTAAAACAAAAGAGCCCTGCGATATATAAGATGACCCACTCGGCAAGACGTCCATGGACGTTGAGCGGACGCCCTACTTTGAGCCTGTATGAAAGTTTTCCGGAGGTCCTTATTCGTCGCGGACGTAGAAAAGACGTTGCATCGACGTCGCGTCCGATTCTGACGTATGAATTACGTTCTACGGACGTCGGGACGTAAAATTACGTTCGGAAACATATCATACGGGCCCAAAGTAGGTCATCCTCTCAACGTCACGTCCAAATGCGACGTACTATGGACGACCCTTGCCGAGTGTGAACTTACACTTTCTCGCCGATATGAAAAGTATCTCTCGGCTTCGCCTCAAGATATTTTTCATATCGGCTCGAAAGTGTTAGTTATCCTATATGTAACAAAGTCTTTACCTTCTCGCTAAAGAACACCTACCTATAAAATATCCCAACGCGTATCGAGAGGACATTTTGTCTTACATGTATGTGTTAGTTTCATGTGCGTTAGTTTTTGTCGCGACGTTAGATTATACTTCTTCTTCGTCGCCACATATAGTACATGTAGATTTAACGTTGTTCGTACGTTTGTGGCAGGAAAATTACCCTAAATGAATAAATAACAAATGCCTGACGGTCAGATTTAATACTTCCGTCAATATATTTCTAAACTCACAGAAATACCACGGGAGGTCCGCTGTGAGTCTATATCACTGACAAAGGACGCACAAAAACGTCAATGAGATGGTAGCGTCAACATTTTAGCAATTTTGTCGCAATGAGTTTTAGCTATATGTTTTACTCAAACGAATTTGGACACAGCAAGAAAACACAAGATTAGGTTACATTGCAATGAAAGGAAAGCCGTGGAGTAATTACACTATGGTGTTTAGTCCTATTTTGTGCTAATTTTGAAATGCAACCAAACATTTGGTAGTTCAAATTTATATGTACTCTTTTTAAACCCTGATGATAACATTAATGTAGCAATCTATTCTAGGTGTTTCAAAATGCACAATATAGAGAATATTTGGGCTTCTTGCTAGACATGTCATGGAGTGATAGGGTATCGGGGAATTCCCAGGTTTGCCACTATAGCCGCTTGCCTTAAGATAAATAGTTCCATCAATAGTTGAGATTAAAATGTCTGGGCATCGATCACATTTTATGGAAGGCCAGCAACGTGAGATATGATGAATTAAAGGGCCGATGAATACAATACCGTTTTGCAATGGGTAGGGGCTCATAAGATTTCGGGGTTTAATGGCAAAAGTTTAATTTTCAGATAAAACCCACAATTAACTTGGCAATACATGGACAGAAAATAATTTTGTCACTGGTGTCATGTGAAAGTATGTATGTTATATTATGCTCCGCGGGCGTCGTTTCCCGTCCCAATGTCGAATGGGCAGCCATCGAACATCGGCTACCCCGCCATGTTCCGCAGCACTTTCCCACGTCCGCGTTGAAAATCTACGTCCGAGAAACGTTGATATCAGACAAAAATAACAACGTCCGCTTACCATCGAATGGCTTCTTGTCGAGTTCGTTTAGCATAATTTGCTGCGAACACTCTATTGTTCCGAGTCCGTGACATATATAAGGTGACACGTATAGATATACCAGAGAGGTTTGCTTCCTTATCGGATAACTCATCATTCTCATCAGGTTACTCCTGGATTTTGTATAATTGTCCCATGCCGACAGGATTGGCGCCAGCACTAGCTCTATGTGTAATCAACACATATACCATTTGGTGTGACATGTCACTTTTGTTGAAACTATTTTTTCTGGATCAATGTTGCTTCCAATGGTAGTTTCAACAAGGAACTGCTCATATCGGCATTCTCTTTTGAATTCGTGCCGCATTCAAAGATATACAACTTCTTATACATAAATGGATATTGTCTATATATTATTTAACCTTGTGTTGGAAGGAAGTCGCGCCCATTCATGTAATATCTCAACTACAGTATAGTAACACGTAATTGCGTCACACCCATTTTAGAAGTCAATAAAATCCTTCAGATTCCTCCTACGATCACATTTTAAGTCTGATAAACGACTCTGCAGAACAGATAAGCCAAAAGAGTTACAAGGGCGAGTGGGTCGAGATAGCATCTCTGGACCCCAGGACCCATATTCTCCGTTCCACCTTAGCTTAAACGTGCCCTTAAAGCCAATGTAAAGGGGTGGGGAAACTTGTAAGTTTAAGATTAATGTTTTAGCGGAGAATATTTGCCCAGCTCTCTTGGATGACAAAGGTCAGTGTGAATCGCGACATCTAGAGCGTCAATATACAGCTATGAAATTCCCCTTGGTATAGAGCAAGGGTTTTGAATTTCTATGCACATAAGAGGAAGATATGAGATGGGCTGATGGGTCTTAAATAAATACCGACCTTGTGATGATCTTAATCTCAAGGTCTTGGGGTGTTTGTGTTTGTTTTCAATATGTTCGATATACTTAGAGTGAACCATGCACATTAACAAGCATTACATGCTCCGCAAACATGTGAACGTGAGAACGTGTCAACACATTAGAATTGTATTTTTATCGATATTTGAAGTAATTTACTTTAACTAGCGCAAAAATATGTTAAAAATTAAACGCTCACCATCCGTGTTATAGCCCTAGAATAGACTTCGTTTATAGAGATGTTAATTTGTGTTGATGTGATATTTTCGTGACGCAGATTATCCCAGGGACTGACGCCTTGCTATTAGTAGGTTTAATTAATTTTCTCTACTACATGTATAAGAACCTGGAATAACTTGAGATTACGAACTCTTTAAAACCCAGGGTAAATGAACATGTTTATGGACACTTCATAAGGGCATGGTAACATTTGCCTTCGAAAACACATTTTTTCGTGGTTTCCAATGTATTCCTTATGAAAAAACTCAAAAACTAGCTTTATAAAACTAACTTGCCTTTTTTGATAGTTTTTCATCAGGAATATACTAATGTGTTATAAACTGACGAGTCGTCTATGTTCCAGGGGCAATCCAATTACATGATATTTTACAGGATGTTTGATGAAGAAAATATGTTTTATTTACTTGTTTCTGACGAAGATGCCCGAGGGGTAAGTAAATAGGGAGAGATTTGTCTTGTAGTTGACACACAAGGACGAAGAAAAAACAAAATATGGACTGACAAGTAATCTTACGTCACAATGTGTGGTTACAAAATAGGTTTGCTCAACCTTAAGATGATGACTAGTATTGAAACTTGACAAGAGTTTACTACTGGTTTAACTATTCATAACATATATAGCATATTTTGATATTTAAACAAAGGCAACTCAATCTGATTTTCATGTAGAGTCAATTGCAAAAACGACGAGCAACTGTAATGTTGTAATATGTTTTTTTTTCGGGGCCAGTCGTTTTCGCGCGGATTTTGTACGTGCCAACCTACGATGAAGACGGATGTAACCAAAGGACGTACAGTCGACGTCGTGGCGTTAAATAATTTGAGCGGACTAAATGAATGTTTTATTTAATCGAATAAAATAACTAGGCCTATTTAAGATTTGCATATGACACAATTAGTCCATGAATTTTAAGATACGACTTCGCATGCTATATATCTATAAATATTCAAAAGCAAAAAAAAATGAGAAGAAAAACACAAGCAAAATCCCTAATGAAGCAAAAACTGAGTAAGAAGGAAAATTGTGTAAACTAGTCATGCATCAAATTGGAATGAATAAGAGCAACAAGCAAAGGAAGGGGAACCCTAGAGGGGGCGTTTAAGTAACTCCTCCAACACACGGATACAGGAAGGAGACGGCTTAATGGGCTGCTACGACAAATAGTTAAAGGATCCCGTGTATATAATGGGTTTGACAAAAAATGAGTTTAATACTTTGGGTTTCGTAAGTTGTCACAGGATCCATGTCGTATATAATGCTATTATGCTTAGTCATTATTAATTACGCGTTCACGCCAACAAAAAAAGCGTGAATAAAACCGAAAACTCGAAATACACATCTGTATAAAGAATATAGCAAGGTAAAATTCCATCCCTTCTGTTAGTGCAAAAAGCGCGCTTTTTAGCATTATTTGTGTGCTTTTTCGGTTGAACGCGGCTTAAGACATATAAACGCGCGACAAACCCCATGTGAGCACAAACATTATTTGATTGATATATCATAGACAATTAAAAACTGCTTTAGCCAAACGCTGAAAATATCAACATCTTTGTGCCCGGAAGTCTTTCGTTGCAACTCCAATACCGGATCTTGGTACATAGAATTCGTACATACAGTGTATTTGATGCTTTGGGTACGCATAAATCCTTATTAAAGTTTAATAATATTATTATATTAATTATTCATCAGAAGACGAGATATTAATAATATCTCGTCTTCTGATGAATAAAACATCCTTGAGTCATTTTGGCACATACCTTGAAATTTGAGTGAGAGCGTAATTGAAATAGCACCCTGTACAAATGAATTTTGACTTTTTGGATAGCGTGCGTTCGTAGTCAAAAATGAATACGCATAAAAGCGTTTGTTTTGCCTTTAGCAGCAAATCGGCGAAACATCCCATCAGTCCTGTCCGACGTTATGTGACGTCGTTGAAATATTAAATTATGTGTCTAATTTATATAAATTGTAAGTTTTCTTTGTCTTGCATGTCAGACAAAAAAAACGTCAGCACAATGCTAGGTTTGAGTGTAATACCGTTGAAATGAAACTACATTGGTTGCAACAGCCTGTCTTACCAAATGGTCATGGCCAAAAGTCATTGACCTCCTGCAGAGATGGGCAACCGGGGCCAGCGATTGCCATCATTAATTTGTTTAATTCGTTATCATCACCGTGATAACATCTGTATGTGGACGACAGGACTGCTCAACCTGGACTAGGGTCCACACGGTGGGTATAATGGTGTCTGCTCTTTACGAATTTGGCATCATATAGCAAGCACCTCTAAACTCTTCTTGTAGGATTTGAATATCCTGTGTAACAGGATGCCATTTGGAAGACATCATACGTTGTCACTGACAGGATCTTTCATCGTTTATGCAGGAAGCCTATTTGTTAACTGGATTATGTGAATTCTTAAATTCTTAAGTATATCTTTTGTTTTCAGTGTTGATGAATATATAATGTTCAAGCTATTTCTGGTAAATAATCATGACCAAATAAGAAAAAAAAGAGCAAAACGGAAAAAATGGTCAATCAAAACATAAGTAAGCATGATGTATAACATTCAATTTTTTGAAAGCTTATCTGGACGAAGAAATAATTACGGTGTTTTATATCACAAAAGACGACATTGTTGTTCGAAGGAACATCAACATGCTTTAGCTTTTGAAAGGTTATCTTGTAAAGTAACATCTTGAGATATATTCCCTTTAACTGGATATATACATGATGAAATCGACAAGTCGAGTGAGTAATGGTAATACATCAAACGAGATCGATTGTCTTTTGTAAACGACATGAGCAGTTTGAACTTCACACGCACAGTATTTCAAGACTATTAATTCAGTGCAAGTTTGAATGACAATTTTCCAGCGTTTTAATATTTACACCATCTATCATGAATTGGAATCTGAGCTGAATCTTTTAAAAAAATGTGAATCGCAATATTTTACCATAAATAGTAATGATAAAGTAGGCATTGCGTTTTACAAATCTTGCTCTCTTTATGTTTACTTGAGAACCTTTGGGATCTCTTTATAGCTGAATAATGCACAAATATTATTACAACCAATCCCCATAGCAACCCTCGATTGTTATACAACGGGGTGCTATCAAACATAATTGAATTACCTTTTTCGCAGAATCTACCAAAGAACCTGGTATTGGAGCAATCACAAAATATTCCCGTATCCGTAGCAACGCACTGAGCCTCGTTCTGACAGCTGTTGTTAGTTGCGCATGCGTCAATTCCATTTGTTTTGATTCCTTTATAATCCACATAATCAACGGTTTGCGATGGCTCGCCGCATTTCGAATATCGCAGATTGCGTATGTTACCACGGAAACGCGGTTCAAGCATCACTGATGGCAACGCTAATTGCGCCAACCCCGCGTTATACCCGACGGGCAACCCGCCAATGAATACATAACTATTATCCATGTCATTACCAAATGTGTAATCATCGCCGCGATGCGTCTTCGATTGCTCAATGCGATCCGAAACGAACACAGTTTTCTCGCGTTGCAATCGGACCTCTATGCTATGCCAACCGTTGTCATGAAGATGGGACCCAGCGGTCATGATCAAGGTACCACCGCCCGTGTTCATACGCAAGCGAACCATACCACTGACCAGTTTCAACTCAATGAAGTCCCCACCCCGTGCGTCATCCGCGTAAAGCAACAACCCATAACTTTGCGCCGTTTTAAAGGAGAAACCGATGGATCCATTTTGACATGGTGACCATTTTGGGAATTTGGCGAACGAGGTGTCTGACCCTTGCAGCTGCAGTTCAAGGGATGCGACAGTGGTCAGTTGAAAGAGATAAGAGAAGATGGCAAGGACAGTGGAGGCTGGGGACAGGTGTAATCCGTTTATTGTGGTGATAGCCATCTTTAAAGGGTGGCTTGAATGGGGAAGGATGGCTCTGGCTTGTTAGCGCTGTCTATAGCTCATCATTGTTGATTTACGCTCATTCTGTGACAATAAACTAGGAATTATCATGAAACCTGTTTTTGTTCTGTTGCGTATATCCGTTCTAATATGACCGTAAGGTTAAGATTGGCATTGGGAAAACACGTTCCTGATATGGTTATTTAAGGCTCATATTTCACTTTATCTATAATAGCATGGTTTTGTTATCCGTATTTCATGGTGAGGTGTTTTGAGTTCCTCATAGAACACTATCCGAGTTGTTGGATTTCTATGAACTTTACTAACTTAATATCTTGAATTGAGGTTTTCAATTCAGGTTTTATCCGGGTAACTTCAATCTTTGTTTAAATCGAGTGATTTACTTTCTCATAATTGCAACATTATATTCACATTAAAGATTCATATCCGCTCACCCACACAATTGAGTAATCTGATATACTCATACAGTGACAATTAAATAATCTTATTTAATAATCACAATATATAATAAAACACTAGACCCTAATAAAAAATATAAATATCCGAGTAATTGCTTGCACCTAAATATTATTTCCTGCCCATAATTGTTTAATCTGCTAATATTGTTATTAACCCCGTTGCAGCAAACCGATGACCACTCCTTTCAATTGACCGACAAACATGAAGCTCCTTTTATCGCCATCAAATGTATCAATTGTTGCATGAATGACACACTGTGAGTGTCCACTGGCTAAAGTGCCATACAACAATTACAGAGCAAGAGCTCTAACAATTACAGAGCTCTTCCCAATCATATTGACGAATTCCTCCTTTTTTCAATCGCGACGGCACATAAATATAGATCAGCTCTGATGCTGGCCAATTCACGACGCTCGCTCATTAATTCCCTCATTTATCCAAACACTCCATCTATTGAATTTGCTGATGCTGTCGCAATCTACTCACTATAAACGTCACCGAGCAAACTTTTGACGCAAAATCGACACACAAACTTCGTATTTTGCGCTAATACAACGCAATATGCTTGCAACTGAAATAAGATCAAATATTAATTTCGCAAAACTATATTCCAAGTTGTGTTGCACTTTCACGGCGTAATATTCTAACCATCAAAATATAATCAAATATTTATCACTTTATCTACTTCACATTGCCGCAAGATCTTTGAATACTGTATCGGGTTTTGTATTTCCATTAATGCAATAATAACAAAATACTACAACTCGCCTTAGCTTTGGCACCGTAAGTTGATGGGTGTGGGTGATGCTTTATGATGAGCTTGTATATACACTGTCACCTTACGTCGTTGCAAAAGCGACTACAAGAGACAAGCGGATGGCACCTCAAAAGCAGGAGGCATTGGCGACTCACTTGTGAGAAAATCGGGGCGCATGGCAAAGGGAGGCGTGTTGATATTGGCGTTATATATGTCATATATTAGGAGTAAGAGTTTCCAACGTAGTGAAAATTGTGCTTCAACGTCATAAAAACGTCGTTTTGCAGTTTCATAATCGGAATTCCAAACGGATAAATTTACTCGGGACTTTTCAACAACCTTTTCAGTACTTTCCGTCGAACTCAATCGTAGGCGTAAGCGAAATATTCTTAGGACGCAAATCCGTAACGTTAGTGAAACGTTTAATGGCACGTCTATTGAAAACCTTCGCCCTTCTGTGGTAGCCCCTTCCCCACCCCTTTACATGTATAATAACTCCTACAGGTATATCATGGCCATAATAACCTGGTAATTAATCATGAACACTTTCTGACCACTGCGCCTGGTAAGTTATATGCCCAATGCTAATTTAATGATATCGCTTAGTAACGGGTAGGTTGAAAGGAACGTGAAGATGTTCTTATATAATAGCTCTATTTATTGCGGTTACGTATATTTATTCGGGCTACTATAAACCAATTGCTGCTTAGATAACAGTTTCCCCGTAGCAATGATATTGAAACGAATTTTGCCCTTATTTTTCTAATTACTTGTGAATAAGTTATGATTTGGTTGAGCAAATTGAGGAGTGTCTATGCTTTTATAATTTCATTAGAGAACTGATTAAGTGTACTCAGCCTCGGTGCATATATAAGATTAAGCATATCTCAAATTTATCATCATTCATTTTAGATAAATAAAAAGAAATTTTAAGAAATCAAATCCGCTTCTGCTTTAACAAAACATAGCAGCTTCGTACGTTGCTCTCTTTGTTTTAGCGATCTCTACCCAAATAAACCAAAGAGTTTTGTTTCAAATTAGAGCAGACTGTTTGCACTTAACATGTGAATTTACTTTACGTGCCTCGATTAGTCACTCAGCTCCCCCAAATAAAATACCCAACATACCAAGTGCGGGTTTTAATTAATATAAGAAACTTTTAGGGTGATATAGTGTCTACCCATTTTTGCAAGGAGTTTCATGCGTAAAGTCCATGAGACATATGAATTTCATGAGAAATATATCACGATTGAAATATATCGTATTCCATGCAGCATCATCACCCTGTGATTGTTTTATAATTGCAGGGCGTCTGTCGCATGGCAATATGGGTGAAGAGGGCTCTTGTTAGAGTCCTCTTGACTTGGAAACACTGCCTCTCATTAGCTTGCATGACGTTATGTGATGAGACCCTCACTTGAAGCAACACCTTCCACCTGGGGTCGGAGTTTTATACATATAAAAAAATACACGGATTTCGTTAGATTCTTGGGTGAAATTTAGGGCACTAGGAATTGTAGATTTTCATATTAGACTTCAAGGAAATAACATGAATTAAATATGTTTTATTAATGTGGTTTGTTGGTTTAATGAGACGCAGCTTCCTCGTTGACGCATTAGAAATAATGTTTCATTTGAGGTCATTGCCTAGGGATCGTGACAAAAATGACGTGTGACGTTGTTATAATTTTGTACTTTGCAGTGAGGAACTTTGCAGTGATGATCAAGTCTAGATTCTATATATCCCCTTTCATATAAGAATTGCCACTGGCATACAAATTGAAATGGTAGGAGGCGTCGTTGAGATGGTTTTCGTAGAACCCTTGTATATGTTTTAGACAGAGTTTTGGTTTAACATTGCAGTTTCATTGAATTTAATCCGGATGGTTTCGTTTTTGTTACTTATTGAGGAGGTTTTAAGTAAAATGGTTTTCGAGTATAGCGTTCCTCTTTACTCAAAAACTAATCCGGGTATTTGGCTTTTTATTGGTGTACAAGAAAATTGCTTGTAATACTAAACGAGCTATCGCTGTATCCATCAACTGTTTTTATTTTAAATTGGTTAGATGGCCCTCTCCGCACTTAGGTTAATATAGCCGACGATATTACTTTACCGGGGGCATAGTGCAACCCATTTAGAAAATATATTATTTAGTGAAACAACTATGATTAGGTCATCTTCCCACTCGGCAAGACGTCCATATAATTATATCAAAACAAATAGGGTGTCTAGAGAAAGAAAGAAAAGAAAGAAAAATCATTTATATTTTACGTAATGATATTGACCCAATGATATAAAACAATTTGCCATGCAAATGAACATGAAATTATAAATCCTGTCGAAAAAGGAGATATTATTTAATCAATGTCATTGAATTCAACTACTGCTTATGTATCAGGCATCGGAATTGGATTGAGCCAATATTTATTTAACTCCCAACAGAAATCTCCCGAGTACTGAATAAAACCAACCTTGTTCAACAACATGTGATTGCTCACATGCATTGTATCGCTGCTCCCTTTCAACAGAAGCAAACAAGTTGTTTCGTTTACAAATTGCACTTTTAAAGTGCCGATTTAGCACCGGATCAGACCTTGCCTCAGAGCCTTTCACAAAACCACTAATACCCTCTTATTATTTTGAAATGCAGTTCAGGAAATCACTTCTCACGCCTATAATAAGCGCATTCTTACATCCATATCAACTATGCATCCGCTGGCTCCCACTCTTCAGATATTGTCACGACGACTGGTTTTCTTTCTTTCATAAACAGCGCTTTGGCCCTAATGGCAATGCAATGTTCCGCTCGCCAGTTATCTATGGCTTTGCTTATGAGTTCTGAATTGGCCGTAGATTGGGAGCAGTTAGGGTTTCATGAAGAAAAAGGAGGGATTTGGCAGTGATAGTACATGATGGAAGTCGTTTAATAAGGTGTAGTATCGGTAACATTAGTCTTAAATGGGCACCCTAGTTGGGAATTAAGCAGTCACCAACATATATTTTTAAGGGTGTGGCGAGTAAGCAATCGAAACCTGACGAGTTGACCAGGAAAAAGGCGAGTTGGCCATTAAAACAGATTGTTAACTACCTATATATTTGGTGAGTAGACCAAACCGGGCTTACCAAACTTTGGTATGTTTGGTTTGTTTCGCCTTTTTGTGTATTAGCGAGTTAACAGCAAATATTTCAAGACAAACATGATGAGTTTCTGATTGTCATGTTCTAGCAACATACCATTCATTGTGACAAAAACTTAAATTCAACTTGAACACAAACATTATTTATGATTCCCTTTCATTAAAACTAATACTTCATTTGTGGTAAATATCGATGGGCAATTTCTATATGCATTCTTTTTTTTTCTCTGCCACTACTGCGATTTCATCTATCGCGCAAAAACCGTCACAGACCGAGTCCGTTTTTATGATATTTATTTCTTTGACCCATTGTCTCGCCTGCGATGTTTATTTAGCAGTGGCATCGTCAATCGAGAGATAGGTGCGAGTCAATAGTTGTCAAAAGATAAGCCCAAGCCGCTCATCCGCAAGCAACTCACTTCTATTTGCCACAAAATGACGACGATTCTGTCTCTTCTTCGTCCCAAGTCAGTTACAAATCTCATTGAGGCTCCGAGTTCTCCTTTAGGTGGGGGAGGGTGAGCGATAATTCCAGAGGGTGGGCGATAATTCGGGAACATCAAATCTGTAGCAATCAGTGCTCGTCGCCGCCGCCGCTGCCATTTGTGAAATTCATTTGTGGCGAGCAATCCACTCTACGATATGATGACCCAACAAGTCATCTTACATGGCTTTTATATAGTTGTGTGTTTGTTTAGAAAATTAGGCCGTGCTCATTGGCGCTCGCTTTCAAGGAACTGCCAGTCTCCGAACGATTTCCGTGTTTTATGGGATCATACATTGTCGAGATGGAAGCGTGAATGAGCCTTGAATGACTCTTGTTCCCAAGTCGCAGTTTCCGCTAGTGACATCAGATAGCATTGAAATGAACAGCGCTTTGCAGGGAATTTATCAAATGTCTGTGAGTTCTACTTGATCATTGAGCTCTAAATTAAACAAACAAACACGACCTACTTTTATTGAAGTATCTATGTAATCGATTCTATGCTCTTAGATGGGGCAGATTTATGGTTTTTGAGTATTCATGAGTGGATTTCGAATCAATGGAATGTGCAAGGCAGTAACATCTGTCTTCATTATTATGTCATCAAATGCTTGTTTCTTGACAACTAGTGTTAGGATGTTTTTTTTTAATCTTACGATAATCGGAAGAAAAAAAAGAAATTGCACATCTCATAAATCGTATCAGATCAAAGTGTTAAATCAAGGAACTCATGTTGGATAAATCGGGTTAACAAAAGTTTCGAATTGGTGATCGATTCTAGGTCTAAAAGTCATTGGTAAAATTATGCTACTCCCTCGATTGGCCTTGCACAGAATAACAATGCATATACTTACCCATTTCCCCATGTTTGATATAATTATTCTTTGTTGAGTAACATAAATATACAGAGACTTCACATGTAAACACAGTGATATCGTCTTGAGAATCCTCCCCCGTTGCCTAATGTAATGCAAACTGCAGTGCGAGCATCCGATTTGATCAGAGGGGAAATTACAGGCGCTGTTGCAATCAGCCACGACAATGATTCAATTAAAGAAACATGTTTTCTCATCCGAGCCAGAAATGACAATAATCTGAAACAATAACGGATTCATCCCAGATTCCTGTCCCTCAATCAACTCAAAAGCCCAGAGACACCCAAACCGTGCCCCTTTGTGGCCTTGGGCTACAATCTGAAAATTACAGAATTCTTCCTGGAAGAATAGCATGTGTGTTTTTCTGAGACGGAAGAACAGAGTTTTCTTATTCCGTTATGCGCTTAATATAATCTTTAACTTATTTACTTTTGTGGCAATTAATTCGTGCCTGTTGTCAATAACTTCATTCAACATCCTAAGCAAAGGCAAAACGTCTCACTTTTGAAATCTCTCTCAAATTCGTTAAAACTATTTTTCCGATGTCGCCTTGCAAAACGAAGGTTATGCAAGGTAATCACTCAGCAAGGGTCGTCCATAATGCGTCGCCTTAGGATGTGACTGTTCATTGGTATAAACATGGTTATAAATAGATTGGGAAGTGTGACACCTTTAATGGCGTATATTTATTCTTTAATCGTATATATGATGTAATTTCATTCAGATAATGCCGTATTTTAACGTTACAATTTTTTTTTATTCTTCTACATGTTAGCTGGAAGTACGTATCTTTTACCGAACGAAATTTAAATTTTAAACAATTACCATCTTTATGTAATGTGTCCGATCTAGACTGACTATGACAAGCACCCTCATATCATAGAAAAGAGTAAGGCAAGATAAAAAGAAAATTTCTTCGTCGATTTTTCTTAGTAAAAAAAAAGAAAATTTATATAAAAAACGCGATTCTATTTAAAACTTTAAAAAAAAATCATTGTGTATTGAGAAAGGAAAAAATATGTGATATAGTTTTATCATATGATAAGATCGATTGATAAAACACAACGTTATGTTTTGTGATCAATTAGATATTGCTTGCCCTTATCCTATTTTCTTTTGCATTTCTTGTCTTGTTATTCTTATGGGACAGGAAGACTTAAAACTATACTGTGTACATTTTGATTGGAACTTGAACATGTGTGTATTACAAGCTTAACCTAGTTTCCCAATTTATCTATACAAACTAATTTATAGTTGAAGGGCTCCGTGCAACAATGCGTTAAGTTGACTACACATGTTTCGCTAGAATGTATTGCAAAGTGTCACATGATTATAGATCCATGTTATTTACTTGAATAATGCTATGAAATCAATGCAATAATGATAAATTCATTGCTTGGTTACTTGGCAATCTTTATATGAATGACCAATAGTCCTCTTGCGATAAGCATGAATTTTGATCACACAAACCAAAATACGAGGCATCAGCAGTGTCGACTGACGCTCCACGGGGTATATTTCACTATATTCGATACCATTCACTTTTTAAGTTCTATTGACTTATGAAATATTCATTTGTGAACAATTTGATCTGATAATGATATAATAGGCAATGGATATAATGGATGAAAGCCTTTCGAATGATGCTTCACAGAGCGCTGATAATTAAGCCGAACAGGCACTGTGGTCCGAGGAAAAATGAGTCCTATTGCCATTTGTTGTCACTTTTTTTAGTCAAGCCGAAGAGAAACGATTGGTATAATTCGGATATTCATAGACTCAGAACGGATAGGCCTAAGCTACATCGCAAGCGGAAAAAATCGCGAACCCAGTCTGATCTCGAGAATTTGATCCGCATTAGAGATGATTTGAAAACTTTAATAACAAACACAAAAACCGCATACTACAGGGATTTAATACAGAAAGCCTCACAATACCAAGGAGCTCTTTTCAAGGTTGTGAATAACCTTTTGCACAAGAACAACGCCACTCCATTCCCTGATAAGCCTGCGCAAACGTTCAGCAATGAGCTCAACGATTTTTTCATAGAAAAAATCGTCAAAATCAGAGATGAATTCCCCCAGTCAGAAAACAGCCTACAGTATGATGGAAATGACATTCTAGAACCCCTATCAGCGTTTTTAGCCTATTACAGCAGAATATGTGGATAAAATAGTCAAAGGGTCATAAATAGTTCGTGTGCTCTTGACCCTATACCGACCCCAATTTTAAAGAAATGCAGTTGTGAGCTGGTCCTACTCTACAGCAAATTATCAACAAATCTTTCGCTTGCTCTTAGGTTCCGAATGAACTGAAACATGCTATCATCTTACTCCGACTTAAAAAGCCGAATCTACCCCTTGAATCGCAAAACTATCGACCAGTGTCGAATCTACCCTACCTATCAGAACTGCTAGAACAATCTGTAATAGATCAATTAGATCCGCATTTCGCTAAAAACAACCTGTCTGAAAAGTTCCAGTCTGCCTATAAACCGAAACACAGCACTGAGACGGCGCTTGTTCAAATAGCGAATAATATGCTGCAGTCTATGGATAAAAAAATCAAGTAATCTTTCTCACATTGCTTGATTTGTCAGCTGCATTTAATGTAGTTGACCACGAAATTATGCTCCAGCGCTTTCGCAAATCGCAAGGATTCGATGATGATGTCCTCTCATGGCTCGAATCTTACCTTAGCAACCGATCGCAGCAGACGTGCATAAATGGTGAATTATCCAACAGTAGGGACCTGGAATGCGGCTTTCCCCAGGGGTCTAAGATGGGCCCGAGACTGTACCAAAAGTACACTGAACCCCTTG
>LQRL01102501.1:26570-37005 GCA_001703475.1 Hydroides elegans
AGACCAACGCGTCCATTATCCTTTGAATAACTGCCCAAATTTGACATCAATATTCATCGAAACTAAATAAAAGGAACTTCCTCGGCTATTATCACATTAAGACATTAAACTTTTGATTTTGAATTCAAATCTGTATTTTGTGGATTGTATCGTAGTCTCAGTTATAAGCACGGATATTATTTGTGTATATCCAATTTGTTTCGTTTATCCAGTTGACAGAATGTTTTTTTTTATTTTTCGCTTACGCTTTCAGCTTTCGCTTTCATCGAATTGAAATTAAATACAACTTACTCAAATATTTTCCTTAGTAAAGGACATGATATACCCGGTATACACATTCAAGTTTAAAGGATATTTGTTTCCAATGTCTCGACAATGATGGCATTTCAAAAAAGTATTGAAGATGCTTCTGACAATCAGATCACCTAATCATTATCTGATGAATTATCTCATCTTACACCCTACGAATGTGACCTTCGTTTTAGACAAAGTTGAGTAAAATTCGTCTTCATAAACATGGGGCCCATATTTTAGGAAATGGCGCCCTAAAATCTGGACCAGGGCGACATTTGGCGCCCTTACAAAATTCCTAGGAAAACCTCTGAAGCCCATGATTTTACAGGCAGCCAACGCCTTCCTAGCCCAGCGTATCTCCAGCATCAACGTCACTGTGTTATAAATTTCTGAATTCGTCATGCTATTATGATTAACACTTCAAAAGTAAATCCGGAATCACTGTGCTTAATGTTTTAAAATGCTTTCCTTTTCCTTGCAGCATATCTCTAGCATCAACGCCACGGTTCTATAAAATTTCTGAATTCGTGGTACTAATTATGATTAAACTTTCAAAAGTCAATATTGAATCACTATGCTTAATGTATTTAAATATTCGCCCACATTTTGCAGGCAGCCAATGCATTCCTCGCGCAGCGTATCTCCAGTATCAACGCCATGTCGGCCGTGTGTGAGTCGACAGGTGCCGATGTTTCCGAAGTGGCCAGTGCTATTGGCCGGGATTCGAGGATCGGAGACAAGTTCCTCAAAGCCAGCGTTGGTGAGTAAATAGTAATTAAATATGAATCACAATGGCTTGAGGCCTACGCTCTCAACTTAAAGTTGATTTGGTAAGTGAGACCTTTCTCATCTTTAGCAGTTGGCGAGGGAAGTTTATTTACTGGATTGGAGTTCCTCAAAGATAGTGTCGGTAAGTGTGAGGAAGTGACCTAACGGGAGTCAAATTCCAGAAAGCCGGTATGTCGGTGAGTCACTGAGTGTGACAAGGCTAAGTAGTGGTTGGGGTGGGGTTGGGTATAACGAGTTTGGAGTCATGTTGCCAAATTTGTTGACATTTTAACCGCGCCTGTTTTGCGGGATTCGTTTTGACTTCGATTCAGGTATGAGAAAATGCTACACTAGGTTTTAGAAGTCTATTATCTGGTTTTATGTCAGTTTATATGAAGAATAAGGTAATTTAAGCAAACACTTCTGTGTTGCACTTAAATCGAACCACACCCGATATTGTCATTCAATAAAGTATTGTCATTCAAATGCAATCACGTTTGTTGTTTAAACGGTATTCAAAATTAAATTATGCAATTGCCCTCAAAATAATGAATGGAGGGGGTTTGGATTTTTAGCCCACAGCCAACACTTTGGCTGAAGGCTTTTGCTATCGTCGTGTCCGTCTATCCGTCCGTCTGTCTGTCTATACACAATTACCTTGTGAACACACTCAATCCTACAATTCTTCACCAATCGCAATTATATTTGGCATACAGTTAGTATGGGTGCTAATAAAGGTTGGGATTGTAAATGAGCCAAATCCGACCAGGGAAAATGACCCAACTGGACTTAGAAAAATCCCCTATTGTCCCCTTATATATGGAGTTTGTGAACACACTCAATCCTACAATTCTTCACCAATCGCAATTATATTTGGCATACAGTTAGTATGGGTGCTAATAAAGGTTGGGATTGTAAATGAGCCATATCCGACCAGCGAAAATGGCCCAACTGGACTTAGAAAAACCCCCTAAAAGCCCCTTCATAAATATCAATTAAGGGAGCTTGTGAACACATTCAAGGCTACTTTTCTTCACGAATCGCTTGAATAGAGAACATACAAAATAAGCTTCTTTGTACATATGATATTTAATACTAAATATATATAAGCTACTATTCTACTTAATCACATTTTCTCCGACTTTTGTTGTACAAAATCGTTTTCAGTGTAGGGTTACCCGGGTATAAACAGGATAATTAACCGCAATTTGCCACAATCGCTGAATATAGATCACCCAAAATACTTTTGTGTATATTTGTAAATTATACGCTGTTCACCCATATAAAATGTTTGCGACCCTTTAATATGTCATTTTCGTGAAAAGTAGCCTGATTAATTACAGGCTATTGGAGCGGTTAAGGTGTGTCTTCTAATTAGGCAATAAAAAATGCTTATTGTGCGATGTCACCCTCCCATTAACATGATACTGGCGGTAATAATATTGATAAAGGAAACAAGAGTTCGTGTGTACGCCCAATTGTGTTAACTGTCAAAAGGTCATAAAGTTCATCAGATGACACAGCAGTTGAAATTGAAAGAAAAACTTAATTTAAACTTAATTGTAGCGAATATGTCTTTAGATTATTCAAGTTATGCCATTAAGTTTATACATGTACTTGCCATCAAATATGTAATTGATATTGTGTTTTTATAGGTTTTGGAGGTAGCTGTTTCCAAAAGGATGTGCTGAACTTGGTGTACCTTTGCGAATGTCTCAATCTGCCTGAAGTAGCTGCATACTGGCAGCAGGTACCGTTTCAATGTTATTTGGAAGTAAAAATTAGATACATATACATTTATTTTGTGTCTCTTTACTTTTTTAAAGGCTAAACTTAGAGAAAGGTCACTCCTAAGATTGTTCTTTATGTATTAAGGCGATGTTTAAGTGAAAGAACATCGCTCATTGCACAAGGGTATGAAGGGTAGATCAATCTCAAGAACGCTTTTAAAAGCGAAAAATCATCGGATTTGATCCTCGGGACTTAAAATGGAATTTTGCATTGTAAACAAAAAACACCTTATGATCAGATATTAAAAAAGGTTTGGCTACGTCGTTGAATAAATTTAAATAGTTTAAGTTTTTGGCTCCGCCTTCATATCGGATACATTTTTAGGTTTGCGTTAAACAAATCTGGGCCCTCAGGACTTAGTTGACCTTTCAAAGCACTTCCATTTATTAAATGACCGACCATCTTCAGTTTCATTTAAGCATGAGTTGTCACCGATTTCAAATAAATCTGAAGAAACAGCATACCGTAACATCAATTTTAAGCAAACAGCGATCACACAATCATGTGAAATCGATAAAATGTTGACATTTAAAACAATGTGTTGGTTAAAGAAATGTAAGAATTCGATTTTCTTCAACTATGGTGATATATTAGAAAGTCAATATACACTTCCTTCATTGCTTTCATATGCTCAGAGTGATTGATAAGTGAATGCATGAGTTTAAATACCGGTACTTAGATATCAATAGCTGTCAATAAGACCACAACTTTCCCTGCAAAATGTGTTAAAAAAAATAGCAAGTTTACCAAATATGTTTTGGTTGGATGCATTAGTGTTGAGATTGTTTTTGTGTGAGTAACACAAGGTAAAAATGTTCACTAGACATTAACAATTAAAGTTGCAATTTTTCATGTAACAAAATTGTATATTCTAACAAAACATAGAAAACTCCCTACATTGACTAATAAACCTATCCCTAAGGCTAACATTGTCCCAAAATTCTCGATCGAACTGACAATCCTCTAGAATTACACAAATTCCGCACCTAATGTGACCCTCGGTTTGATTTTTATCGCTTACCTTTTTGAATTGATTATTGCATAGGTGATTGACCTCAACGAATACCAAAAGCGCCGTTTTGCCAACCGTATCATCGAAGCACTTTTCAACACGGTGGCCAACAAGAAAATCACGATATACGGCTTTGCCTTCAAGAAAGATACGGGTGATACCAGGTTGGTTTAATGTTCTATCTTTACTTGTTTGTGCATGACTATAGGGCTATTTCCCGAAATAAATAATAGGTGGAACTAACTTTGATATGTATCTAAGTGTATGATTTACCGACTTTTGATTTTGACAAATTGATAGCTGTATTGATTGTACATCTATATAGGAATGTTTGATTGATGTTGAACTGCCTAGCGGGAGTGACACTAAATTAACGCAATGCAAACAGTTAAATATAGAAAATAATCTGCACGTACATGTATATTTAAAATAAAGTATACTACGGGTATGCTTGAGATCCTCTTTTGTTGAAAATCGATCCATGAACATAATGTCAAGACTTAACTCCTTGTTATAATCCCCCATAAACGAGAGGATTGGATTACTTCCTATCCTTTCCCTTCTTCTGGATCACCTTCAAAATTTGTGTATGGTCAAAATATTATATTTTTAACATTGAAATGAAAATAATTATCTTTTTTTTGATAGAGCCTTCAAAATTTATGAATAAAAACATCACTAAAAAAATGAATAAATTGTACCTTAACTTTAAGGTGAAAGTATCTTAACTATATTTCGATAAAATTCCACAATTTGCGATGAGCCCCTTCCAATAACATTTCTAGGCCTTTAAACCATGGAATCATGTCTATTTTCCAGGGAGTCTGCCTCCATCTACATTGCGCAATACCTGATGGACGAAGGAGCCAAGGTGTCTATCTACGATCCCAAAGTAGAGGCGCAACAAATTGTCATGTAAGAATCTCATTGCAATGTCTCTAACATTTATATAAGACATATTTATTGAACATACACTATAAATATTGGTTTTCCTATAGATTATCAATAATTTGCGTATTTATTATAAAATTCATAGCGATATTTGTTATGTTTAAGATTGTTGTGAAAGCTCAATCTATAGAGTAGGGATTTTTTGTTTGAAAATGCTTTTAATTTTCAAAATCATGCACTCTCAGAAAACCGAGTCAAGCACAGTGCTTAATTTTTATCCATATTAAGTAATATGCCAGCCTAATAAATTCTAATAAAAGCTGCAATATACATGTGAGACATAATCCATATTATTCTTTACACAGGGACCTCACACACCCGGAAATCTCAGCTGATCCTTCGCGAGGTAAGTTTCAAATGGAAAAGTGTGCGGTTTTGAATTTTCGTTTGATGTCGCAAGCTTTTATTTCAAAGAATTATGTACAAAATATTTTATGTCACGGGCAATATTTTGGTTCGATTGTAATTGAATAAAAAAAAAGATGTAAAATATAAAACGGGAACCATACCTGCTTTTGGTTTTGCTATTATTAATTTTCACTTACATGTAGAATCACACTTTGTCTTAGATATGATTTTTCAAAATCTTGCTTCTTCTTAAAGAATTTTGCAGGAGTGACAAGCTTTTAGAGTTGCCTTCAACTTCAGGCCTATGTCTACGCTGTGTTTGTTGTCAACTTTTCCATTAAAAACGTGCGCCATAATTCCTTGCTAACTCACTAAAATTATGCCTTTGGTCTTTATAGTGTATTAGCTACCGATCTAAATTGCCTTTCCTTTTGATTTAAAAACTACATATTTGAAGCAATGTCACATTTTTTTCGCCTTATCAATGAATTTTGGGTTGATAACAAATCTTTCCAGCAATTGATGTAATATCAAGCGTATTGATTATATGGTATATTGCCATGACGAGCTGGCAACATTCTTTGATCAGCTCACAAATAAAGTTCAGGTTGTAGGTGCCTTTTTTGGTGCCAATTGAATCAAAAACATTAAGAATTGATTAATGGTTTGCTTATCCATGGTCTGATATATTATTGGAAGCTTCAGTAAACTGTATTGTTGTGTTCTTTTAAATGGTAATATTTAATTGAATCACAATCAACAGGAGCCTCAAATTATTTGATGCAGTCTTTTAAAGTGCCATTGTGGCAAGGTTCCACAAGTTTGACTTATATATACATAACTATCAGAGTAAAAAGTGTTTATACTTTTACTGCAGGAACGAACCAATTCATAAAGCAGATACTATTATTTCATTTTTAAGGTACCACGTTCCGCTATCCATCAGGGTTGTTTATATATATATAGTTTATATACTATCGTGTGTAAGAAAATCAAGACAAATACATGTATCTTCAAACTATTTTAACAAACTATTGTTTGCAGCTTCATCCATATAATACGGATTTGTTTATACAGAATGTGTTGATTGTATGCAATATAATTTTTCGTTTCATGATCAACACCCTTTAAAATTCAAGACGCACATTTTCTATATCTTATTGTATTCTACTTTTGCATTGTTGGTTCAATAATTGAAAATAGGAAGAAATTCCCATTTTAGCCAATATAATATTGCTAATAATGCATGAAAACACTATTTCGACGCTTTAATGTGTTAAAAAATCATGGTTCGAAATTCTATATACTATTTAACGCACCGGTTTATTTGAATATGATTTAGGTGTATATCCCTCGAAACACATACAAAATAAATGGGGTACATCTTTTAGTTTGATTTATTTTTGGTTCAAATTGTACTGTAAATTTATCTTCAAAACAGTTTTTCTAAGTTTGCATACATGTAAATATGTATATGTTTTACCACTTTGGGGCTTTACGTGTGTAACTGAGAAAAAGAAGGTGATGTAACCACGGATGTTGATCAGCAGAAAGAAAACGTCATGAAATGTGTATTTTACGAATTCAGAGCTGCATGACTTGCAAATGTATCAAAGAGTTGCATCAACTACAACTATTGCAACGTCAGCAAAAACAAATGATTTGATCATGACTTCATATTTAAACTAAGTAGCGGTAGATGAATTTCCTTATCTTATCACTTCTCCTATAAAGACGTGCAGCTCTGAAATGGTTTATTGGATTGATTTGATATGTTTTTATCTCAATTTTGCTCACCTAGATCCAAAGGGGACATTTTTGTTTGTGCAGACCCTTATAAATCAAATACACTTACATTTTTTTACAGACGATTCAATTAGTGAGGCCCAGGCAAAGTGTAAGTATCATCTGAGAAGTGCTCACAATTATCCCCCCTAATGAATCCTGGATCAATCATCACGGAAACCTAAAATTCTATAATAAAAATGTATTTTGATTCAAAAAATGCATTTTTATGAGTCCTCACATCACGAAAATTGTTTGTCAAAATTAGATATACACTACAATACTTTTTTTTCAGTCACAAAGACTTGAAGAATTTCTTTATCTTCCAAGAGGCAAATAACATATGAAACATAAACAACAAAAACACGGTGTAAAAATAAAAAATATTTTAGAAACAGTACAAAATACGAAATGATTAGAATCACCGACTTCTAAATTTAAACGTGTTTTCATTGTGTTTTCATTTAATTCACAAACATTGACTGGCAATACTTTTAACACATTTTCGTGATTGATACTTGTAGCTAGACCATTTGTTAATGTTTGCCTGTTTATATGGTGTTGGTGCCTTGGACTGCTCAATGCTCACCAATGACATTGTAGATTGAGTGATTATATTATGCATGAAAGATAACAATAATATAATAAAATATATGTATTTGTTCCCCGAGGACAAGGGTATATAAGGTCTAGCTTGGCGCATGCTGTTTAGTCTGTTGGCCTGTCTGACAATAGATTGTGTATGATCAATCAAAGAAAACTAAAGCAAGCTTATTAGAAAATGAATCGGTTTGCAATTAAATAAGGAAAATGTTAATTTGATCAAAAACTAATGTGAAACATGTAGACAAGTCTGTCGACGTCCATAAATAAACATGGTATTTAATTGAAATCTAAACAAGAGGCAAAATAAAATTGAGGGTAAAGATAATATTTCCAGAGATGTATGATTTAATTCGCTTTCAATTAATTTTCATAATGCGCTTTTAATTATTCTTATATACTAATCGTGTTATATTGCTTAATAGCTATTGAAGTTCATTCTAACATTAGTAGTTTTTTTCTGGTGCTTTTTTTCAGTAATTTCCATCTGGTCTTCAACTGGCAAACCTCGTTTTCTACCTTTGTAGTATGGTTCTAAAGTTTAACAGAAAATGCTTTATATCTAAACGAATATTGCATGTGATTAAAAGGGGCCACCTGTGTTTTTTTAGACCCCAACCGGGGGAACCCGGGGGGGGGGGTCTATAGGATTTGCCTCTGTCCGTCTGTCCGTCCGTCTGTCCGTCCGTCTGTCCGTCACGCTAATCATACAACACTTTGTCCGCGCACTTTGGTATGAAGCCTTTGTCCTGGGGTTCTGAACCTTCCCACAGTGACAGAATATATATTGCAGGTGTGCAACGTCGAGGTTTCAGTTTGATCGACCAAAAATTGTCGAATATACGGGGGTCTGAACTTAGACGATTTTGGAGATATTTGGGGATGTTTGTACAACACCTTGTCCGCGGCACTTTGGTATGTAGCCTCTGTCCTAGGGTTCTGAAACTTACCACAGTGACCGAATATATTTTGCAGATATGCAACGTCGAGGTGTCAGTCTGATAGATAAAAAAACATCGAAATTACGGGGTCTGAACTTAGGCAAATTTGAGATATTTTGAGATTTTTGTACATCACAGAAACATTACGTATATATTGTGGTGTTGTGATGACTACGTTGTGTGGATGAATATGTGAGGGCAACGGTGTGAGAAAAAACGTTGTGAGAAAGACGAAAAAAGCATATGTACATGTATATATGAATTGGTTAGGACAACGGTGTGAGAATGATGTTGTGAGAAAAACGTTCTGAGAATGATGTTGTGAGAATGACATTGTGAGCATTACGTTGTGAGAATGACGTTGTGAGAAAGACTTTGTGAGAAAGATATTATAAAGACGTTGTGAGAAAGACGTTGTGAGAAAGACGTTGTGATAAAAACGTTGTGAAAAAAGATGATGTGAGAAAAACTTTGTGAGAGAGACATTGTGAGAAAAACCATGTGAGAAAGGCTTTGTGAGAAATACGTTGAGAAATACATTGTGAGACGGACGTTATTTTATGCTATTAAAACCACGCAATATACTTTGTAGATGTTTTATATCAAGACATGAAAATTCACTGACTGTTGGCGTTCGATTGGGGTCTGGGCCCTCGACGATGGCTTGTTTCAAAGTGCATCGACTATTTCACCTGCGAGCGATTTTTCTGTGAACAAATCACACTTTTAGCAGGATGTAGCATTAGCCAGAATTCTGTCTCGGTAATTTTCCGAGGGTGCCAAAATCCTTCATTAGGAGACCCAAATGTTGGTTCAGTAATCTTGATTTTTCCCTCGAAATTACCTAGGGGTTTCGACCCTTATGCTACACCCCGCTATTAGTATGTATGGAATCCACTTTATTCCTAGAACGTCGCAGTAAACGTTCGTTGAGGTGTAACAGGGCTTAATTCCATATTTGCGTTTATTATCTGATTATATTCTTCCTCCTTTCTCACGGAATACTTTGTTCTACCATCGCATATCAAGATTGGCTTTTAAATTATTGTTACTCCCATTAATCACCAGGTTCAAAATAAAGTCTTCCTTAGTGGCTTACCCTTTATTGACATCTAGGGTGATGGCTAACATGGTGATGGGTTTAATTGTTATACATGTATAACAATCATGTTAAATGTGAACAGTTATTTGAAAGGGGAATGTGCATATAAAATTTATTTTACATGCAAACACATTATATGTAATTGATTTATTTGCTGAAATTCATTGGTTTTGTATGACATGTCATGTTACTGTGCTGTCATGTGACGGTTGATTATAGGTTTGCTTAATATGAATTTGAATTATATAGATCCATGTATATTTATATTTGCTGTATGTAGTAGTATATATGTTTCGCATGTATATATACTTCTTGCATTGCTTTATGCATGTCAAATTGTCATTGCATTGTCTGTTCCTAGATTACTCTAAACAAATCACAATATAAACATATTGAAAAAAAAAATCTTTCTCAATATGAAAGGCCTCAAGTACGAAAAACTTTTTAAGCAGAACGCTTCATAAATAGTTAAGCCTACACTTTATAAGCGAGAGCATAGAACTTCGATCTAAAGTACCCTAGTTGGATGGAAGATACATGTACTTCTTCATGAAATAGACATTGAATATACAAATCCTTTTATATAAAAAAAACGAAGATGACGCATCGTTCTTAAGGTTTGTGGCTATAAAATATCCTGTTTCACACCATATAGTTAAAATAATAAATTTGCAATGTCTACAGTTGAGCGACTGGTGACGATCTGCAACGACCCGTACGAGGCTGCAGCCAACTCGCACGCCGTCGTCATCTGCACCGAATGGGATGAATTCAAGGTGAGTTTCGGAAAAAGGGAACTTTGAGACATTTAAATGAGGGATTCGCGAATTTAGATTTCTG
>LQRL01102512.1:508-11516 GCA_001703475.1 Hydroides elegans
CCACTTTCTTAATCATGACTTATCCCATGTTTATCAGCATACGAAACTACGTCGTTAATAGTTGAAGTGAAACCGTTACGGATAGTGATTTGTGATCCATGTAGAGTCTAATAGATTTTATATATGTTTTGGTTTGACAGAGTGTTCCTTGAATTATGTATTGAAATTCAATCAGTAGTCTCTATATAAAAAAGTGATTAGTTGAACCGCCACGGATAAGCAGCGAATAATGATTTATGATAGAAATGATAGATTATATATATTTTGCTTCTCAGAATGTTCCGTAAATTGCACATCCGGCGGTGGACCCTGTTACGCATGCGTGGGAGTCACTGTGACTTTAGAATGTGATTCGGATGAGATGGTTGCAGGAACAGCAGCGGCAGGAGTCAGGTATGTTCTTTATCATTTTTGTAAAATTTGATACAGAAAATAACAAATGGCGCCGATGAAGATTATCTAAGGCTCTATTTGATGGAGGAGCGAACATATGTATTTACTTATGGTGTAACTTATTCAAAGTGATTGTGCGCCCGCTATGTGCGCCATTTGGAAGATCCGGGCATATGTTTCACTTCTTATCGTTCAGATATTTGGTAAATAATGTTTATTATATTTCGGACGCTGGTCACAAAGGGATGATCAATTGCATAATAAGTTTTACTCTCTTATATGTTTGATAATTTAATGTTAAAGAACGCACCAATAATAAAAGAATATACATGTAAACGACTGTTTCAAGAAAATAAATTTCAAAAGGTGCCAGGCCCTTCAATAAGAGACACAAACTTAAGCACTGCTTTTATATCTAAAAATAGTATCTGCGCACCACTCTGATAGCACTTTTTAAAAGCACAAATGGTGTAGATTAAAATCCGTTTGTCTCCCATAAATTCAAGGTCCAGTCCTGAAATTGAGCCATGTTGTCCCCAAGCCGACGACTGTCTAACAACAAACGTGATAGCCACAAGGACCCAACTCAACCCAACCCCGGGTATACCCGAATTTTTGGACGAATGCAGTTGGAAACAAAATCAGTGCCAAGTCAGCGTCGGAGCATTGGATTGGGTAGTTTCTGAGGATTGTGATTCTTTTGCACCGGCGTACTTAAAAATCGAGGGATTCAGATGCGTGAAAGGTGAGCTGGTTGCGGTATGTGAAATAAGCGTGAATGTACTCCTCCAAGCATGAATTCGTTATTTTGTCGTCGTAGACTAATATGTGAGGTTTCTAGATTCTATTATAGCTATTGCTCTGTAAGCATGGCGCTCGGAAGAAAAACGACACGTTTTATTCATGGATATGGATAAGTCTTAAAGTATTTATTTTTCTTCAAATTACATGAATGTTTTATTGTGTTGATAATATACCTTTAACGCATCTTTTTAAATACATTTCTGAGTATATCATAATGTTAGCTTTCATATGATTTCTTATATGTACAGACACCCACGTCCACAAACTTCCCTCCAATGTATCCGCCCCGGAAACAACGATCCAGATCTTGCCACAAAATGGGGAAGGATTCATAACCAGCCCTGAATACCGCTCCAGCTATCGCCAAATACTCCAATCCTTTAGCAACAACCAATTTCTCTCATTTAAACTACAAACAGTTACCACATTCAGTATTACCTTAGAAACTCTAGCCATGGATATGCCTGTCTGTGGGGTTGGGAATCAATATGATTATGTTCATATAACGTCTACGTCACAAAGCGGGAATGTGGATGAACGTTGGTGTGGTGATTCGTATTATTCTTTAGCAACGGATGAATCTGAATTAAGAGTGCGGTTGGTGCTAGGGGAAGATCGACAGCATCATAAGAAAGGATTCGCGCTTCGTTTTACAGGTAGAAGTCTATGTTTCGGTAATTTTTTGTCGGTGTTGTTATTATCGTTGTAAAAATTACTCTTAAAACAAAACAAAAAAGTATAATCGTTGTTGTGATGACCGATTTTCAAAATATAAGCCTTATTTAACTTATAAATACTCTATATATTGATGATGTTCATGTGACCATTTATTGCAATTTAACAATCATATTTTGTTTCGAATTTCAGTATCGCCTAGGACAACCACAAGTATGTATTCCATTTAAAATGATTCGTTTAATTGAATTCTTATAAAAATAGCAACCAATTAAAGATATAGTTTATTATGCTATGTAAAAAACTGCCATTTGTGGCTCCTTATATAGTGTACTTTTGCTTCGAATGTGTAAGTAAATATATTTTAATTGTCATATGTCATTTTTTTGTCGCTGACGAGGGATATCATTTAACGCTATACCTTCCGGCCTTAAACAATAACAGCTGCAAAACACCGTTACGTAAAATGACGCTTAACAGAAGAGCACCCCACGAGGTGTTCCTCAAAATAGGTGTTCCTTTTCAAATTTATTCTAGCTACAAACTTTCAAAAATGACCTTCTAGCTACAAGAATTTGAGGAACACCTTTTAAAGTTTTTGTCGATTTTTATGATATCTTTCTTCAATTTAGTGTTTAATTTTATTCAGAGATATCTAGCTAGGCATTATAAAATGAAGTACAACTAGAAATCGGTCATATATACATTTTTTACTATTTTCATTTTTCATAAAAGGTGTTCCTCTTATGTTTCTAGCCAGCTAGATGAGCGCAGTGAGTTCAGCTAGCTACATAAATAGGAACACCTTTTTGTAAAAATGTTTTTCTAAATAATATTTCTTTTTGTATATTTCAATGTCACAAGTGGTTTTATACTAAAATAAACACTTTTTGAAAATTTGGTCGTGGGGTGCCCTTCTTAACAGGTTCATGTCAGTTTTTTCGATGTGGCATTCATTTACGACGCAGTGTGAACGTACTTTGATTAGCGATATATGGTTCATGCCTTAATAGTGTATTATTCTTGGTTTTACAGGCTCTACACAGGCTTCTCTTGCCACACCCGAAACAGCAAAATCAGAACAAAAAGACAATCAAAAATGCTCCACCGGCGAACTTTGTCACCAAACAACACTGATAGCTGTTTGTTGCTCCGTTTTTGTCGTCATTGCTTTATTGGTTACTGTGACAATTGTGGGAGTGTGTTATAGAAAGCGCGCGAATCGATCTCGTAGTTATTCAACTTCAGTCTATTATAACGGGACGAGTACGAATTCTAGTTTGGGCATTGCAGTTTGAGAATCAGATAAAGATCAAGATGCAATAGACTCTACTTCAGTGTTTACAGTGCTGATGAATAACTTGCCAGTACAGTCATTATCTTGCCAGTAAATACTTTAAATCTGTGATATGTGCGTAAGTAAATTGAAAATTGCGCACGGACTATTTTGGATGTTGATATGAATATCTATTTTATGACTTAACATGTGTATTTATGGTTGATTTATTAATTCAACGTTAATGCATTTTGTAAACATCAAATATTTAAATTATCATTATGACTTGTATCTAAAAAATACTTATAGCTCAAATGGTCAGTAGTATTTAGCTGAGTTACTAAACTTAATATTTATCAAATTGTTGTGTATTCAAATAATACAATCATTCCGAGAATGCAGCTCACATTTGGTATCTTTACTCCTTAATTTTCTATTTTGATGGTGAGCCAACCTTACATAATTTCACTCGACAATGTTTATTTAACCACTTCGTTTCCATATACAATATATCATTTAACGGCGCGAGGTCGGGTGAACGTCATCCATGTCTGATACTCAACGTTTGATCGCACATACATTGTACACAACGAAGAATGGCATCCGTATAACCTTTATGAAGGATCTAATGACGACGTTATTTCGATGGCTGGCGACGTTTTGTAAGTGAATTAGAATTATATGAATAATTCGACGCTCTGAAACAAAGACGTGAAACATTATAAACTTTTATTTCATGAATATCAAAGCCAATCATGGCTTGATTGTTTCTTAAATATTCTTGTAGTTAGAGGGCAATTTTTTTTGAAAGCTTATAGATGGATCGTTTTTGAAAAAGAACATCAAGTGGGGTGCTCGTCTAATATTATCACCAGCAAACCGTAAAAAAAAACACGAAAAAGACTTCCTTAGTTCGTTAACAGCATAACCAGAAAAGGCGAGAAGGGGATTGGGCACGGCGTTTCCCTTAGGTATAGTATATCCATGACTGTACCTGCTGTACATTGATTATTCGACAAAGGCTTCTGAGATTAAGACGAATAACATTTTTTTTATAAATATCAAGGCCGATCATGTTTTGAATTAATGTTCATCCACCTCCACACACAACACAAAAAATATCGGATATATCACATATTGTCAAATGTTGTTATCACTCTCAATGCTGTCCGAACTACTATCATAACCACTTATGGTCTTATCACCACATACAGGTAATATAGAATGCGGCAATAACATTGGGGATGAGAACAAGTAATGAGAGTATTCTGGGTAGCATATTATTATTCCTGAAATATATTGGAAACATAATAATAAGATAATAATAAGACTATACATTAGTCGATGTTTCATCATATGAAAACATATCACAGACATTTAAATGTCATGCCAAATGGCCTGCGTCGACGAGTGGGGTTTTGCTTACAAACTGTGTTTTATTTATTCTATAGAGTCGATGGGATTCTTCTTTAAAAAAATGCATTCTTTGATTTTGCCACCCGTCGCAAATTGACAGCTGTTATTAATTTCATCATAGCGAGGTGATGTACGGATATCGATGATCGGAAGTAAAAATATATAATGTTTTATTGATTATCATATAATAAAATTATCTATTATATATATTATAAGTTTAATATTATAAGTTTAATAAAAAACCAAATACATGCTTTTTATTTTGGATAAACATAACAACATGTAATCTGTTGTTTAATTACCCAGTTTGTACCGCTAAAAGTAAACACGCGACAAGATATATGACGAACCGGGATTCTGTTATCATATATTTATGAGACTTAATTCCGATTTTTTTTTTCAAACCGCGAAACCGACTTAGGATAAAATATTTCATAAACTCTACGGTATTGTGTGAGCTTGGGTATAACAGCTTTGATGTAAACCAACGTGACTTGATTTGAACCGAGGATTGTTATTCGATTTACTGTGACATTCTGCTAGCAGATCACAAAAACCAACACATTCCACCATGGATTCCACCCTCCTCCCCCATCTCCCTTCACCCACATGGACCTCCTTCTTCACCCTCTTCCTTTGTCTTCTCATCCCAGGAGCTGAAGCCACGGTCCCCAACCAAACAGCCATCATTGTTGGGACTGTCATTGGCATTTTGCTTATTGTTTGTGTGGTGTTTGCGTTCATCTTTTTGAGGGTAAGTCGGTTTTTACGTTTTTTTTTTGTTGAACAGGATTCAAATTCAATCCCATTGTTGTGCGTTTCGATATTTTCAACTTATATTGTTTGACTTTTTATTCCTTGGTAGCTACTAGAACTTAAAAATTCAGAACTGAATGTGGTCTGTAAATATTTACTTGATTATGTATTTAATGCCGTGTATTGATTCTGTTTTGATGCAATATGTTAAGACGTTTAAAACAAGTAATGTTGCGGTTTGTTAAATACTAATATTGTATTACCATGTTGTAACATTTTCAACATTAATCTAAATATAAATTGTTAAAAAATAAAAACTTTTCCTATATCCAAATATAACCTTTTAAATTTTATATTTCGACAGGCTGCAGTCAAGCGCGAGAACCAAACCACGCTATACATGCAAGACTACTACTCATACGACACCAAACAAGGAACACCCCAAACCCAACAAGGTACTGGCACCATAGTACAACCTAGCGCCCCATCGAACGTGAGCACGCTCAATCACCCTGGTATGACGTCACAATCACCAAATCGCTATTACTATGACAACCCCGCGGCAGCCGCAGTGAACCCGTCGTATGCCGGGCCCGTTGTACCCATGCAAGGACAACTAGATTCGCTGGCGTAATTTGAAGACACTATAAATGGATATTTTTCAATTTAACAAAGATTTATATGTTTATAGATCCCGATATTCGTAGAAGACAACTTATTTTGTTACATATAACCACACGGCAAGGGTCGTACATAGAATATCGCATTTGGACGTGACGGTGAGAAAAAGCAATACTTTGGGCCCATATGGACGTTTTCCGGGCGTCTTTTCCATGTCTTTGGACGTCTTGCCGAGTGGGATCTATTTCGGAATGGCCACGGGTGATATCGTTAAGACGTTTCCGCGTAGTTGTATACGATGGTTCTCCGGTGTTCATATTAGCGATTATTCTCAACAATAAAAGTCGTGTGTTGCCATTTTATTTGTATAGTCTCTTGGTTGATGATGTTATTGAATGTAGCTTATAGTATCTTGTTTTATATATTTCTATGAACTATCATGAACTATCATATATAGTTTTTTTGTTATTTACAAGGACGCATTTTCGAAATTTAGATTTCTTTTTAGAGTACTAGGTTTGTTTCTGTGTAGTTTTAGCATGTATACAGGTGAGTACTTGAAAATAAAACTCTTCATCTAATATCGCATTAGAAATGTAATCTTATAAAAAGATATAAACGATATTCATTTTGGAATGTGTTTCCTTCATATAGCAGTGTATACATGATGGATGTGCTTAGCATTCGTAGAGGTCTTTCTCAATTAATGGACACTTCCAATTTGACTCATATAATGGACACCCGGCTATTCAACCAATATGAATATGTTAAGGGACATTGTTTTGAAACAATAATTCAGATAGATCAATATTGATTCCCCTATCATTAACATTTTACCGCTAGACTAGTTCTAGTCACAGCTAGACTAGATAAATGACCATTTGCTATTTGCTGTGGTTGAAGCTATGCAATCCATACTCTATAAATTCTGTAGTGAAAAATAAGAGCTAAAAAAAACTAGTTTATCCTTTCCACTATTATCAAAAACATGAAACATCAAAATATTGGCTCTATGTTGCTATTTTAGTAAAATAACGACAAGTGTCCGTTTTTTGAGAAAGCCCATTTTTTTCCAGATGCAATGCTTTACCTTAACCGCACATTCTAATTCTAAAGAATTGAGTGGTTTTGTGTTTAGCAACTTAAAGTCAAATAATGAAGTTACCCCGAGACAAAAAATCATTAGGATTGATATACAAATGACTTGTCTAATCAAAGTCAAAGTCAACAGTTCGTAAAAAGTGTCCATTAATTGGAAAAGGACTCTATATATTCATATTCATAACTTTAAAAATAATTTCTGCACACACAGCTTGGTAATAAATGATATCGAGCAATATGAAACTGGGAAACATTTAGAAATTTGTTGTCATTGAATAGTCTACTATGTTTAAAATTCGTTATGTACATGTATGTGATAGCTTGTAGTGCCATAGTTTTTGTACTGTATCCTATACTCGGAAAAGTGATATATTTATATTTTTAATATCAAAGTAGTCCATGGAAATATCCATAATCATGGATAGATGGTTTTGGTTAACATGTTTCATGTTTGCACGTCAACTTAAATAAAAAATAGTTGATAAACTGACACTGAATTCTGTATTTATAAAAATCGCGAATAAAATTAAGAGTACATGACATTTTATTTTTATTCATAAATACAATATAGTGCCTTGCTAGTTTTATATTTGAAATATTCCATCAAGACTCAGAACATAATCACATTCTAAAAATCCATATTTGCGTATTCCTCATATTTCACAAAATAAATTATCTGAAAACATCAGTTCTTAGAAGCGAACGTTTAGTAAACAACAATTAATAAATGTTTATGTGAGTATATAGATGCTGTTCAAACGTTTACTTGAAACGTTTACGTGATACATAGTAAAAATAAAAAAACGCACTGACATTCAGTACATTTTTTTTTACGAAACCGCATACTGATGCTGTGATTCGAATGTTTGCTGATTGATCACGTGATGTTTTCGCGGCGCATGCGCAGTTTCCGCTTCCGCTCCTTACTTCCGTTTCCGGCTATTTCCGGAAATGTTGTTATTTCCGGTGTTCCGGTAACCATACTGTTGTTATTATCGTAATATTATCACCTTTCAAATATATGGGTAACGTTTATATTCACAAAAGAAAATATCTCAAGCATAAGTTCATATCGATTTATGAACAACTATCGCCGCTATATATTTTTTTTTCAAAGAAAATATTTTCGCTATTTTTTATCCATATTCACCTGTAATCCTACTCATAAATCTCATATTGGTGAAATTGTTTTGTAAAATTTAACCAGTTTCTGGGCTAACGTAACGTATCATTATTGTCCACAATATAAGACACAGTCACCGTTTTGACCATTTCTATGTGATTTCAGTCTATACTGGTGCTATATACGCGATTCGATCTATGTGGTCCTAAATGATCCATAATATTATACACACACTGAAGTTCACTAGATTTCATTACGAAACCGCATACTGATGCTGTGATTCGAATGTTTGCTGATTGATCACGTGATGTTTTCGCGGCGCATGCGCAGTTTCCGCTTCCTCTCCTAACTTCCGTTTCCGGCTATTTCCGGAAATGTTGTTATTTCCGGTATTTCCGTTGACCACACTGTTGTTATTATCGGATGTGTATGCGTTGTTTGGCGCTTGATATGGGGTATATATGACGCCCTGTTGAACGTGCGTTTGTTGGGGCCGACTAGAATAGTTTAAGGTGGATGCAGTGTGATTATAAGTTTGGTTTGGGAAATCTGGATTCAGTATGTTTGTGGCGTCTTCTGAGTTGATGTCGCGCTCGTAGTTCTGAGCTGGTGTCCTGTGAATGAAAAATAGGTATATCTAAATAGTTAACTGTTGGTTATGGATTATATATCAATTTTATATTTTCTCCAATGAGGCAAGCGAAGATTTCTTAAAAATATATACATTTGTATAGCAAAGCCTATGCATACAGCATGATTTGTTTAAATGCCATTCAATGATAATCTTGATATCACATTTGTCTATTTGTTCTATTCAGTAAACAACTTTAGCAAAAGACGATTTGAGAAAAAAAAGTAGCTGTCATATTTCATGAAAATCTAAGTATACGAGTATACGTTTAATTTTCCTACCCAGATATCAAAGCATTATATTTGTGACATGTTGATGATTCACTCCAATCGCCTTTTTGTCCGCTTCGGTAATCGTAGCTATGCTGTAAAACAAGGAATAATTAAATGATAAAGTGAATTGCATATATAAAACGGATAGCAAGTTAGCGACCCACCAGTTATGCTTAACGCTTCTATAGGAACTCGTCTTTTTCTTGCGCTTTACGTTAACAATTGTTTAAAGAAGCATCGAGCGTAGCAAAAATAATTTTCTGGACCATTCGTCCAGCACAGGATTAAACTTCCGGTAATTTGTCCTCTCATCTCAATGTGATATTAGTAATTCCATCAAACTTCGGTTTAAATGAGACGGTTCCTTGATAATCGGGAACGTTTTGCTTTTATATTGATTGACTGAAATATACATTTACCTTTATACGCTTTGACAGGTTCACATTTAAAATAAAATATATCAAATATATTTGTACCTTTTGAGTAACTTGCATGTAGTTGGCGTAGTTGTTGTATGAAATGACACCATGATACGTATCTGAGTGATTGTACCTGTTCAAACAACATTATCACATAGATTACCCAATTACATAAGATATGCCATTTGCATAAAAAATGAAAAAAAAAATATTTGGTTAGACTTCTCCAAAAACATGTCGTTGATCAAGATCCAAAGTGGTTTGGAAAGTTGTGGACGTTCATTTTCATGGAGGACATGAGAACGTTAATCTAACGACAAAACGAATTAGAACTTCGGAAAAATATCCAAATGGGCATAATTGAAACGCCAATTCGACGTCACGTCTTAAAGCGCGCGTCAGAGACGATATTTAGATTAACCTGTTAACGAAATTGATGGATTTCAATATGATACACAATTAAAGAAAAGTCATTGAATCTCTCACAAGAAACGTAATGCTGATAATCTATTATTACAATGCGGAGATACAACTTTAATAATAGTTAGTGCTCAGATAATTATTTCGATTATGTATGAATACTAACGTGTTTTGATTGTAGCTTTGACTAGAATAAGTGTTCTCCGATTGAGCGGCTGTTTTGTCATGCGCACTGACTCCTGACGTCACATCCGGTTGATGATGCTCATATGACGTCGCCATGTTGGTTATATCAGCTGCGTTGACACTGTTACTGCTGTCGTATCCTATGACATGTAATTCAGAGCATATTGAATTTCATATTAATACGATTTTGGAAAGAAAAGTTTTAATATCTAGCTAGCTATTATCATATGAAAATATACTGTCTAAATTGTCGTAGACTACATCTCGATTTGATTTTTTAGAAGCACTTGTTTCGGAAAGCGAATGTTAGCAAAGATATTAAATCTGTACTCAAATTATGTAGTTCGCACGGCAAATGAAAGAGTCAAAGTAAGATGTGGTGACCGTTCACTGATTGCATGATAAAACATCATACATATCATTCAAATTGTGTCTTGCATTGCGACATAAAAGCACGTAATTGTACGTCCTTTTTTACGAACGATATTCATATAAGATCAATTACCAACGTCATTTGCGATTACGAAATACACCGAGAACGTTTTTATCAGGTTCAAAGACGTAGTTTGCACCAAATGGCGTGGTTTCCACGTTAGAAACGTTTTTATATGTTTTCGGTTTACTGGGTTAATCCTACCTGTGAACACCGAGTGTCGCTGGTAATAGTTCGGCTGCGACGCGTAAGAATACGACTGACCATTGTTTCCAGCAAGCATGCTCAGCACTCGTGAACACGTGTTGAATTGACGCTCATCTGTCAACACATTAAATATATTTGTATTTATCGAATACATGACTGAGTAATTCTTGCAAATCTTTCCGACTTTCCATAGCAACAACACGCAACGTTCGGTTTAGCGAGGAACCCGGAATTACATATAAAGCAAAAAAAAAAAAAAAAAAAAAAAAAAAAAG
>LQRL01102516.1:1449-15352 GCA_001703475.1 Hydroides elegans
TGCGTAATTCAGTTTGTAATTATTATTTTACTAGATCAGCTCGATACCGAGAAATATATTTATCATTAATTTAGTAATGCTACTAGTAATAACATGCGTAAATATGAAGGTATAACAAATAATGTACAGCTCCCAACAGGAAAATACCACCTTTCGGCCATCGTAATATTTACCAACTAAATGTTGGAATAAAAATTGGCAACATATATAAAAATAATCTACATACATATACCTTTCAGAAAATATATAATAATAAGATTTAACAAGCATTTCCCACGGGACCCATTTTTAGTGGGAAACCACACAGGACTACTAATCTTGATTCTTGGACGTAGATATTATGTTACATTGAAGTCGCGTCGCATTCGGATGTCGGAATTCGTCCATTTTTTTCGCGAAGTGACCAATAGGCATTTTTTAACCATTTTGAGTTAACATCAAATTTGAACATTGTTTAATTATGGCTTTTAAATGCGTAAGTTTTAATGTCTTATATATTTTAGCTTTTGAGAAATTGTGGGCATTTATGTTTTTGGCAAAGTGAGGAATAAGTTTTATGACGTCATTACAGTAATTAAATGAAAATTATGGCTTTTCAATGCCTGTATTAATTTAGGTAACATAATAAGGTATTTGATAAGGTCTATGCAATTATAATCTAGGTAACTAAAAAAGGTAAACGATAATTTAAGGCATATGACGATTTCGTTCGAAAATGGTAAACTCTTCTTTTGCCTATATCTCAAATTGGGGAAAAAAGCCTATTCGTCGCCTATGCGAAAAATAGACGAATTAAGCATTTACAATCATCTCTTATGACATGACGAAGAACGACGCCCGGGAAACATGTATTTTGGCCCAAATTAGAACGACTTTTACAACTTAAATTACATGAATATTAAATGTTTGAGCATATATTGCTGGAATTGGCACGAATAAGAATAACACATACTAGATTTATTTCTTTGAAAATATAACTGTCAAATAAAAACTTGAATGCATTCTCAAAAATGGCTTAATGTGGCCAAGACCTTAAGAAGAAATGCAACAAAAAACACAGGATAACTATTTCCTGAGAAAAAATGATGCTACCTAACGTCTTGACGGATTGTTTACGATGCCAGTTCTTTGTTTATTGACAAATCGTTTGAATATGGCATTGTAGCATTTAAAATCTTGCATAATTTTCACTTCGAAAAACATTTACTATTAGCATTGGTAGGCTAAATATACTACGTCTTCGTATTTAAACTTACCTTTCGCATATCGTTTCTTGCTATCAAAGAAATGCTGTTCATCATTAGCTACCACTATATCCGGGTGAATGGATAGGAAGTCCCTCAGGGCTCTAGTTCCGGCCTTGTGTACTCCTGCTATAATGCATTGTGGCAGCCTCTTTTTGAAATCAACCGGACAGGCATTCAAATTGTTCGATTTTTCGTCATGTTTTATTATTTCCTCATTGAAACCATTCCATTTTTCATTATTCTTTATTATTTCCTTTTGTGGCGCTTGTGGCGCGAAGTTTGCCTCATATTTAATTGTTTCCACTGGTGGCGCACAATTGATGCTTGTATCATTAGGAATTCTTGTTTGTATGGTTGATATGTAAATAAAGCCAAGGAAAAGAAAGTTAATTGCAATTACTATAGCAATGTACAGGTCCTTCATTTTTGACGTCATGTTATGAATGTTTATGAATTAGTTCTTATAATTGTATCTTATTGTTTTTTTTTTCTTTCAAAAAATCTCATTTACAGTTTGCATTCATGAACGATTTCCTGGAATTGCAATTATTATTCATTAAATATTCGTTACATATAGACCAATTCTATTGTTTGTTTTTCTAATCCAGTATTTTTGCTTGATAAATATGAACTGTAGACATAAATTCCAGTTAAGCTTATATCATTCCAAGCATTTGTCACAATTTAATCAACGAATTATTATTTGAATTTGTCATATGTTTATAGCCTTACTTCTCAAACAGGTTTGATGGTTGAACGAGGGTAACCCGTTTATACATTGAATTCCAAGTCTGTCATTTTGTTAAATAAACTTAAAATTATAGGAACAAATCATAATGATGCAGTAATGATATAGATTATATTTATTAATGTATATTGATACCCGCATATGTACACGTATATGTTACAGTCCAAGCTGTGTAATCAAATAATGATTAAAAACCAGTTAGGAATAAAAGCATAAAAAATAGAACAAATAATTAATCAATATCTACATTAATAAAATTGACCGGTTAGTAAAATGGTGACGGAATTCAAAAATAGTTTAAACATGTATATAAAATATGATTTATGTATATCATTATCACTTTCATCCACTTTTAAATATCATTTTTACATTTCATAGCGAAATTATGTTTTATTTAGTGAACAGCATTTTGCATATCCCTGATGCCGTTATTATCAAAATAAATTTTATTTGGTTTGATGAGGTTTCTTTTCTTCGGCTTCCATCATGTAACTCCTACAAAACAACAAAGAAAATGACATCAACCAAAGAATAAAACATATGTTTTCCTCTAAAATTTACAAAATACAATAGAAAAATATTGCTATGTCTCTATGTCCATATGCATGATTTTTAGCATACAATGTTTATCAGCAAGACCAAATAAAAATACTTATAGCTTTGAAGACCACATTGCAAAAACAACATCATAATCTTAAACATATTATGTTGACTAGATATTATATAGACTTGTATAATAGTTATGAGTGTTTACCTTCCATAGTCTCGTTGCTAACACCGTATATCGATTCATCTTTGTTCCCGTTTGTGTCAATCACCAACAAAACAGTCACTATGGTAACAATCGCACCAATCAAGAACAATAGGCCGATTGTTATGGCAACTGATTGTCTTTTGCGCACTTGACGACGTACATCTTTGCCAGTTTCCATGGGATTGGTATCCATTGTTTGATTGGTTTATTAATTGGTACTATATAATGTGCTGTAAAATGTTTAATATAGAAAAAAAAGATGAATGTATACACGCTAATTATTTTCGTCAAATGATTAGATTTCACAGATTCATGACTTGAACAAAGCAACATATATAGCCAGTTTCATAGCTCGAGATTCAATCTTAGATAATGTCGGGTATTTTTACGGCTAATCCGAGACTGAAATATCCAATACTAATCTAGGACTGCTTAAATTATCTAAGATTAATTCTCGATTTTTTTCTCAGTTTCAGACCTTTTTATCCAACCTTCGATAAATGAATCTAGGAGTAATCTAAGATTGATTCTCATGCCTTATGATAATATGAGCATTATATTGACAAATGTCTATCATGGGATCTATTTTAGCCAGGTATTCATTAGTATACAAGTAGAATTTCTATGTATTAGTACATCGTGTTTGGCCTTTCTATGTTTGATCACATATACTTAGCACAATTAATTATTTGTATTGGACTTCGTTTTGAGCCAGAGGAGAGTATGTGGTATAAAATTAAAATAAAACTACTGAATCACAATTTTCAATCAATTTTCTTCATTATTCGAAAGTTTCACAATCAGAGAACGATTATTCCATGCCCAACTAACCATTTGAAGTTGCGAGGGGTACCCCAAAAAAGTGACAATTTGACCATCTGCGTGTTTTTTATTCGATACTATGGATTATGGTAGCGTATAAGTGTAACAATAGAGCTTGATTATTCTTTTGTTGATTGTTTTGGCTAGATATCTAATTATGCCTATAACGATAGTATTGGTGACGATATTGAAACCAAATCATTTTTCAAAATACCCCAAGTCAGAGCCAGACTTAATGAGGTCCAGAGGGCCATAGCTATCGGTCAGCTTTAATTCAAACTAAAGGATGAATGACGCCAACACTTTTGTTTTGATCGCATGGTTTCATATTGACTTTAAATTGTTACCTGAAAAGAATGGATTCTCCCTTGCCAATGATGCTGCGGTCCTCTCGCTCCGTCGTTACCCTCGGGCGCCCCGATCGCGGTATGTCTTTTACAATTCCGGTAGCTCGGAACTTCTTTGCAAGAGCGCTGATGGCCTGTTGACTTACTCCCATTGCCCTTCCTCAATCTGCCTTTTCCCTGACTGTAGATGACCGATAGCTATGGCCCTCTGGACCTCATTAAGTCTGACTCTGACTTGGACCATTTTGAAAAATGATTTTGTTTCAATATCGTCATTAATACTATTGTTATAGGCATGATTAGATATCAAGCCAAAACAATCAACCAAAGAATAATCAAACTCTATTTTCACACTTATACGCTACCATTGTCCATAATAGCAAATAAAAAACACACGGAGATGGTCAAATTGTCACTTTTTTGGGGTACACCTTGCAACTTCAAACGGTTAGTTGGACATGGAAATAATTTTTCTCTGGTTATGAAACTTTCGCATTATAACAAGAATTGATTGAAAATTGTGATTCAGTAGTTTTATTTTAATTTTAAACCACATACTCTCCTCTGGCTCAAAACGAAGTCCAATACAAATAATTAATTGTGCTAAGTATATATCAATATGCTATTCATTTCCTCTGTGTTGCCCTTATTCAAATTTGTATGCCGCATATGCATATGTGAGAGTTAGACCTTTGATTGTACAACTCTAGCTAAAATACCAAGATATTATATACCTTGTCATAAACTGAAGATAAGTTTTTGGACAAAACTAAAATTTTCATATCAATTAAACTAATCCAAGAAAAGTATCTCACTATGTGTACTTTGTGATACCCAATATAATTATTAACGAAAAAACATAAATTTCGAGCAGAAAAGGCAACATTTGCAAATTTTTACCCGACTTAATCCTACAAGCCCCAGGATTACATTTTCAACCGTAGATTGGCTATTATCCATAGGTCTGAAACGCGAAAATTTTCTAATCGTAGACTAATCCCCCGATTACTGCCAGTCTAAGAGTAATCTAAAGGTCGGGAGCTGGTCAATAAACTTGACAGTTTAGTCACAAGATTGTCAATTAATATTCCAAAAATAAAAGGAAACGATTTGTTTAAGTACTCCAATGTTACTTAAAGCTTATTCGCATAATTGCGTGAATCAAAATTAAATTTAGAATATTCCGTGCTATTTTTTGCAGTCAGACAGTTTTTTTTTTACAATTTTATGTACATTAAATATGTGCATGTAAATACATGTATGCATGCTATTAAGTTTTTTTCCGGTTTTTATCTTTTATTTCTTGATTATCAACATAAGAATGTCATATCCAACTAATTTTCATTCAGTTAACATATATATATTTTTTTCAAAACTGTTTTCACAATGTTAACAAATGCGATTCGATACTTATCTTCTAATGTAAAATATTTCGGCTGTTAAAATCTTTCATTCATTCAAACTTAAAGCAATGATCTTTGGTATAGATAATGAAAATAAGCAAACCGTGCACAATAAAAATGCGTAAACAGTGATCAATATAGGCATGTAGACCTTGAATCGTGCATTTACTTAACCTTTTGGCAGTTAAATAAAGATTATGTTTACACGTTTATAGTTTAACTTTTTACAAGCTCGCTGACTATACGTAGCTTAATGTTTTTTTTTTATGTTTCGGTAATATGAATAATGGTGAAGACATGCTCTTCCTTAATCTTGACATGTAGATTTTACATGTAAATCGAGATTATGTTTAGAATTTTCTATTTTAACTATATGTTGTTTTATGTTGTTGTACCCTGTAAATATAGATATTGGTAAAGACATGAAGGCCTTAGTGCACAAACCTGTTTAGTGCGAAATCGTAGTTTTGAGAAAAACGGCTTTGAAAGTTCACGATTTTCTAGGCAAAAGATAATTATTGCAAAACATGTTTATTGCAAAAGACAGTTTAATGCACGAATCAGTTAATACATTTTTTGATGTAAAGAAAATATAGGTTTTTCACATGCTAATTGCAAAAGACAGATTTTATGCACGAAGCATATTGACTTTGAGTTGTTATGGCAAATTGCATGGGGATAACAAGTTTAATGCGAAAGACTAGTTTGTGCGCTTAAAACAGATGATTTCATGGTTTAAATAAGTATTTTGAGAGTTTTCAAACACATTTTATTTTCAATAAATGTTCATTGTATGACCTTAATACGCTTACAGATGTTAGTTAACATTGCAAAAAATATCGACTGTGTTTTTATCTCCAAAACATGTTTTTTTTTGCACTAAACAGGTGTGTGCACTAAGCCCTTCACATGTAATTGCGGATTTTTTTTCTGTTATCTCCCCGAAATTCAAAGCAAATGTAGTTGATCGAGCTATATTGGGTTAACTTCTTTTGAATTTCGCTGCGATCGCAGAAATAACACAAGCACATTCTTCTATCATTAATTACGTGACTGAATAACCGATTGTATTATAGTATGAAACATTTATAGAAGCGATTTTAATTAGCATTTGCAATAAAAAATACGTATAATTCTTCGACCTAATTGGACGGTGCAATTTGTCTTATCAATGAAACATTCATTCTTTTGTAATAACAAATTCAATTTAGGTTGAAACCAAAACTTGATTAAAAGAACAATCGTATCAAATATGAGTAATTACAGCAGGATCAATGAGTTCACATAAATCATTTCCCATAATTATTAATAGTTATTTTATTTATTTATTTATACATGGTGAAACAACTTTAAAATAATAATATTAATATCATATCAGTTAAGATTTATTTATTTGCCTCATATCAAATGCAGTAAAACACGTAATATTGTTGTTGATTTTCCCAGATATTTTCTGCACAGACTATTCTATCTATATCATTATTAGGTTCCGGATACATTAATTAGTCGAACGCTTTGGAATAAAGGACCTGGCCACATTGTAAGCCTTTTCGAGTTTCGTTTCACAAAAAAACTAAGCATTTCTTTGGTAAACGCAACATCACAACTAGCTTTTGAAAGTCCAACGAGCGCTTATATAGGCACATGTTTGAGTGTTCAGTAAGGAATAGATAGGAAGGCAGGGTAATTTGTTACGAAAAAAAAAACTCAAAAGCGTCAAATATGGCCAGGGCCCTGAGAACAGTTCAAACAGGTTTTGGTCAACTGCATATCATTCAAACAGAATAAAAGTCAAATACACCTAAACTCATTTCAGGCCCTTCTTCTTTAAAAGCTTATTGTTTGGCCTAAAAACAACCGCGGCCTTATTAAAAGCTGATATGATATACACGTGTTTGTATTGCAAATAAAAATTATATCGTTTTGTCTCCGTATTCCTTGGGAAAACAAACATAATAACCGACTAGATTCGATATATTGCGTATATATAATATGATTATAAATTGCATTTTTTCCTTTTTATTATACACATTGCACTCTATGCTAACAGTGTGTTAATCAATTTGTCTTTGGTTTTGACCAAGGCTTCATTTACACGAGATCAAACTAGCCTTCAAACCAAGCTTCAAACCAAATAAGGTCGAATCAGCAGTTAATTTTTCGTCTCTCAACATTTGTTATTCTTATCAGCTTCATACCACTTCCAACCACGCTTAAACCACCTTCAAACCTAGATTTTGTTTCAGGCAAAGTATTACACGTATAGCGTATTGTATATAGTTTTGGTTTGAAGGTTGGTTTGAAGGCTGATTTGAAGGTTGATTTGAATGATAGCTAAAATCCGCTTCAAACCAAAATAAATTATTTATCGCCGCATCGACCTTAGTTGGATTGAAGCTTTGTTTGAAGGCTAGTTTGATCCCGTACACATGCAGCCTGAGCAATATATCACGGGAATGCACATGTCAGGATCGCTTGATTCCAAACTAAGCCAGGGCTGCACGATTGCTCAAAGCAGGAACCTGAAAGAAAGCTTAGATTGAAATCAAAATAAAATATATAAAGTTTAATCATACAAGAACATGCAACTGAGTATCTTTTATTATAATACATTATTATAATCACGATCTATTTATCATATCATGGATTTACATCATTTTGAACAATTAAATGATGAATTGACAGGAATGTTAAACTTGTTTTGCTTAAATCAACTCAAAAATTATTCTTTCCCTAGCCAAAAAAAAAAAAAATAGTTTCGCTGAAATCAAAGTTTCGCTCTGAAATAGTTATACTTACCCCATGCATTACACTGCACGTATTGCCCTTCATTGTCGTGTGGGTAATAGTATCCGTTGATTGCAGTATTAGAAGGGTCACACGGATTATTGTCATTGCAGTTATATCCGCTAGATGACGCCTCTGTTTTAATTATAAAAGAAAATTTCATTTTCTATAGAACTATATAATTATCAAAATAATTATTATCGTTTTCCATTTCAGGTTGAATTCAGATTGCTTGAGTATTATTTAATAAAAAAGATTATCGTGATTATATGGATAAGAGAAGCAATGCGATTTTTTACCGAGCAATACTTTATTGAGTGTCGTTTTTTCTTTAAAGAGTCTTTTTATGCTTGGATTCATTTTGATAGATGCAATTATATACATACCAACGGTTGTTATGCTATTATCTTCAGTTGTTTCCTGAATATGTTCGGTTGAAACAGCTACAGCCCCTGTTGTTTCTTTCTCAGGTTCGGTTGTCACTTGAGCATGTTCGGCTGTAAGTTTAAAGATTTCGGTTGTAACTTGCATATTTTCGGTTGTAACATCTGCAATGTATGTTGTAACATATGCAGATTCGGTTGTAACTTGGTCAGGTTCAGTTGTCTCTAGGGCATGTTCGGTCGTTAATTGTACATGTTCGGTTGTTATCGCTAAATGTTCGGTTGAAGGTTCAAAGTATTCGGTTGTTATTTGGACGTGTTCGCTTGTAATATGTACAAATTCTGTCGTAATATGTCCCTGTTCGGTTGTAACCGGATCAAAATCGGTAGTTACATGTGCATGTTCGGTTGTAATTAATGGATGCTCGGTTGAAACTTGTGCAATTCCCTCTGCCGTGCTAGCTGCCTGGGTTATAATTGGCGGATTCGTTTCAATATTATTAGCGCACGAATTGTGTCCTAGTAATTCGATCACATCGTTTTTGTTCCTATCTGCAATGATAATATAAATTTTCATTTATGGTTCATCGTGAATAACATAAATTTTGCTCTTTAACACACAATAAAACGGGTTTATAGTTATTTAACAAAATAACAAAGTATATTTGTTTTAGTTATATTGTCGATGGTTAGAAGATTCTTTTTTTGTTGTTTTGGCAAAAGCAACGGACATCAAAAATATGGTATTAAAATATTGAAGAAAAACAATTGGAATGTTGCTTAATCTATTTGGTTCCTTTTAAAGCAGAATACACGTTTATACATAATGTAGTGCTTTCGCTTTACTTACATAGTACAGTCCATCCCGCATTATTTTCAATGTTATCACACGTGATATTGTCCGCCATTTTGAATATAAAGCACGTGCTCTCACACATGCTTTCACAGGTGCGCTGACAACAGGTGCTTGGATCGATATTTACTAGGCCAAAGTTCACAAATGAACAATTCGGATGAACCTTACAATGTAAGCTACATTCTGATATTGAAGATACACAAATAGTTAGTTCAGGTCTAGGATATCTAATTCGAGTTTTCTGGATAGTTTTCAAATGGATATCGTTGTTTACTGAGGAGCAATTTGATATCGCACTTAAGATCAAAAGAACTAATAACTGCCCAGTTATATGAATCATGTTGATGCATTTTTAAGAAAGAAAATGGATTATCTTTGTCGACTCATTGGGCCCACGCAAACGGCTATGGGGAAAACATATATGTTATATTTGCCCTTAAATATATTCCTTGTAACGTCGTATTAAAAAGCATCCGTTATATAGAGTTTACAAACAAAACATAATATTTTAACTTATTTTCTTGCCTCGATCCGGTTAAATATGTGGTTTCACAAACTTATCATGTTTTAATTCTGTTTTATTCGTTGTATTTTCTATACATGTCATAAAAACTTATCTATTCCAGTCCTTTGCTTGATTTATCTGTGATTGATTAGTTAAAAGGTTTATAAAATGTAACGCGCAATCTTATCCGGATAATCACATAATTATTTCCATAGAGCTAAAGTAAAATGTATACACATCCATTAAGTTCATTGAATTACTGAGATATATAACAATAACCACTGGGATGCTCTTTTAAAATTCATATTGACATGCATTCCCCATCAATTTCAGCAAACAGCAAAGGAGCGAATTATTTATGCGAGCTTATTGCTGATGCTCTTTATTAACTGATAAAGACATCTTCTGGGGGTGGTTTTAATAATTGAAGGGCTCCGTACAACAATGTGTTAAGTCTACTTAACATGTGTCGTCAAGATGCATTGCAGAGTATCACATGATTATAGATCCATGTTATATACTTATATAATGCTAGAAAATCAATGCGATCATGATAATATTATCCTTTGGCCACTTGCAAATCCTTATTAAAATGACCAATTTAAAAACATACTATGCCTCTTTTCTCAAAATGTCAATTTCAAACTTAACACATTGTTGCAGAGAGCCATTCAATGGCTCACTCCGATATACATCCAGCGATTAGCCGAGCAAACTTTAACTGTTAGTTATATTCATGGAAATGTTCACTGCAGACATTTTCGGGCAAACAATATGCATAGACCTCTCAACCAGTAAATGCACCACCATAAAACGCGACCAGTTTTTGAACCACTTTTTATTTGTCACAAGAACAGCACGACAAGTTAATATATTTACACCAAAACATATAATATGGCCATTTTTAATGAAGCATGACCATAATATATGCTTTTGTGTAAATAAATTAAGTTGTCGTGCTATTTCTATGACAAATAAAAAGTGGTTCAAAAACTGGTCGCGTTTTAGGGTGGTGCAATTACTGGTTGAGAGGTCTAAATATGGATTGAACTTTTTTTTGCAGAATTTGAACATTTGGTGGGATAAAACTGGTAACTAATTGTTGCTCAACATTACATTTGATTTTCATCTAGGTTGTGCGAACAAAAAGACACAAAAGCTGTCGTCGCACTAATTCTCCGCCGTGAACCAGAAAATAAATGTATCATGCTCTCATATTCCAAACAGTTGAGTGCGTCAGTGGGTATAAACTAATAAAATTATTTCCTGCCTAAGAACAAGAATAAAACAATTAGCCAATTATTAGACCAGTGTCCACCTTGCGGTCCTAGCCACATTGTACGTGTTTTCGAGATTTTCCCTAACACACCCGGGGTTCGAGTGTATTCCTGAAGGGAACTCAAAACGCCCCTTAACATGCATTGCGTTTTAAAAAGCCAGTGGCGTTTTCTGTTTCCAACAAGAAAACCATGGAAGACAGCGTTTCTAGGGCAAAACATCGAACAATACTGTCAATGTTGCCAGGCTCTAAACGTGGGTTTTATCGGTTTATGGATTTGGCTCTATCCCGAATAAAGCATCAATGGATTTCTTTCGTGATTCTTTGTTTTATTATACAAAGGAACATCACGTTTATATTGACCTTGATTAAGTATTGTAGGACAGAAGGGCACTGAAGAAGGGCACCCCACGACATAGTTTTCAAAAAGTTGTAAAATCAGCTTAAAACAGCATTACAATAACGAAGACCCACACAATATTGGCTTATAAACATTAAAATTGTGCAAAAAGGTGTTTCTTTTTTACAAGACAGCTGGACTGTTCCTCCCTTTCTAGCCAGCTTGGAACATAACAGGTTTTGCGAACATTGAGATGTTGAATATAACAAAAATACGTATCATATCTGACAAACTACAGTTAATTATACAATTGCAAGTAAGTTTAATCAATTTGTAAATAATAATTCTCACTACTTATTGTGAAAAAAAAAAGAAATTATCAAAAAAGGGTTCCTGAAACTGCTTAAATCTCCAAGCTAGACTGAATTTTCTCAAACTTTCCAAGCCAGCTGGGAATTGGCGGGGGAACACCTTTTTTGGGAACAGCTCGTGGGGTGCTCTCCACTGAATATTCGTCAAGTGATGTTACAGTTAAAGTTACGTAATTATAACTGATTGGATTCCTGTTACGTTACTTTTGCTTGTTACGAGGTTACGCTGAGAGCATCGGGTGACAAAAATGTTTACCATGTTTTTTTTTTCTACTGAAAATGGTAGACGGATATCATGGTAAGAACTCTTTTATGTTCTTTCATGATATTTGGTTCTAATCAAAAAGCTTTGCTGAATAATTGAAGGAACGATTAATCTTATCACGGAGTTTAAAGTGAGACTGTGTCGTGACTGTTCATGATGTAAATAAAACTCAATCACACTTTATTTTCTACATTTTTATAGCTTGCAACTCTATGTCCAGAAAAATATGAATATTTTTAGCAACATCATACAAAAAAAATATATTATATGTGCGGATATACATGTACATGTAAAGTATGTTTAAAATGTAAGAGTTACAAGGTATATATCGAAAGATTATTAAAAAAAACATGCTTCAAAGTAATGATGCCGCTTCAACAAAACTGAAGTTTCATTCAATAAAGGGTATCCGATAAAGAAACTATATATATATCTAAATGATTATAGTAAGATTTATCATAAATGCATGGGCTTAAACTAATTTATTAGATAAATATACATATATTTGATAACATCTATCACAACCATTTTAAAGTATTATTACAGTCACTTTTAGAGCTTGGTCGCACGGTAAGCTTCTTCGAGCTTTTTATACCAAACGATTCCTGTTTTCCAATGTAATTCTTATTGGAAACCAAAGACAAAATGAAACGCAGCAAAACAGTTTGTTGCGGTTTTTAAAACTTGTCGCGTTTAGGAATTCGCATAAGGGTACGTTTATGATTTTTCGCAGCGGTTTTTTTGTGTTTATGATTTTCCGCTGCGGTTTTTGTGTTTATGATTTTTCGCCGCGATTTTAATATTCATAACCACAAAGTCTTGCGAAAACGCAAGCTGGTAACATTTTATATTGAATTTTATATTAAAATCTCGTCGAAGTCAATAGGTAATGTTATTTAGTAAGAAACAGCAAAGGCTAATTGGAAAAACTACACAATGAAACCATATGAGAGAATAGTTATGGATTGATTCGCTCCACTGAATGTAGTGCTTTCCCAAATACATATAAGCATAACATATAAATATGCATACAATTATAAATGCATATACTTTTATTTGAGTTTGTAAAGAATATTTAAATTTTACAATATCATAATATTCTATGCAAAATAACACGACTAAAACGATCAGAGCAGCATTAATTATCTAGGACTTGGTATATCATAGACTTCTATATCAAAAGGGCTCCTATGAATTATTCTGCAAAGAATATTAGATCACATATTTAATTTTTACTTTTATATCCTCAAGATTGACATGTTTGGATTATTGAAATGCAATCAAATAATCATTTTATCAATATAGTTGATATGTTTTTACAAGTGAATATATCAATGGGTAATCCGTTTCGGGCAGAAAATTCTCACTTCTTTCCAAACATTGGAAAACAACCCAAACCATAAAAATCGCAGAGAATCGCTGCGGTAAAAAAATCATGAACACAACGAGCGAAAACGCAAAAGATCAAATTTTCTAATAAAATTCGTTTTTAAAGCACTAAATTTTATCTTAAAGATGACTTAAAAGAAGTACATATACATTGATATATATACCAGAATAGAATTGTCTCGAGTGTCGCGTTTTCGCCTGGGTATTTTTCTGACGCGGCAAAGTGATTTTGAGAAAAAGGTATAAAAATGTTATTTTTCTGTAAAAACCTGTGGATTTTTTTAGTTTAATACATGCATTGATACATCAGGTACCCATAGAACCACCCAAAATAAATTTGCTAATAAACACATAAATTATATGAGCATTTTTGTATTCAACACTGGTTTTCCGCGCGAAAAATCATA
>LQRL01102532.1:8315-19236 GCA_001703475.1 Hydroides elegans
TTTTTTTATTACGTAATTTCTATGACAAAAAGAAATTTCGATTTTGCTCCAAATAAATCGAAAAATGGATTCCCGATTCTACTTAAGTCATTGATGGAGAAATTTCATATTAAAGCCGCCAAGCAGGTCAAAAGTGCGTCACATTTCGATTAATTATTCTATGCTTAACAACCATCGCAATTTATTTTGACAAATGAACTGTTAACATGCAATACCTTTGCAACAATCTGCTCAGTGCATTTCTGAGCAAATATATCACTTGTTTGAGTAAAATTTGCATAGAAAACAATGCCTTTACAATGTTAAACTTTTTTTTTTCAAATACATCAGAAATGTCTTAATTCTAGCAAACTTTTACAGGAAATTGGTAATAAAAGAGCAATAAAAGGTCTCCATGGTTTATTAGTGTCAAAAACAAAATGTATGACAAGTATAAGAGCAAGGAAATAAAAGTTTGAAATGCAGTACATTTTCTATGCATGAACATAATTATTATGAAACAATTTATAGACTCCAAATTAGATACCATGAGGTTTCTTAAATTAGTACTTAAATATATAAACATACAATTCATGATTTGTCACGTGTGTTATCCAGATCGAACGAATCCAGATAAAAATCTAAATAATATCAATACCTGACATAGACTTCTAACTGTTACGGAACAGTAACACACACGATTTCATTCAGTGAATTATATTTGAATTAGCAAAACATATAATTCGTTAGCCGGGATCTAATTTCGTCAATAGAAATAACATAATTCTATTGCTTTTTTTTTCATTTTTTGAGCGCCCATTAGCAGTTAAAATATAATGCCCAGTAAAAGCTTCCTTGTACTAAATATAGTATCAGATATGCATGTATGTATTTGTTATGTTGAGATATATAATGCAAAGAGACTATATACATTACTATATACATGTATATATGATAAACTATTACACACAACTATGGAATACCTAAAACACATAAAGCTTAAATATTTGTATATTTTTTTAAAAATCAAAATAATATGATATAGATACATATAACCAATATGAACTTCAGCAAGAGTAATACAGCAGGTTGGATATTTGCAGGATAATATGAATACTTAACTTAGATTTGACATAAAATACAATATCGGCAATCGTAAGCACAAAAGCAAGTAAGTAAGGTCCTGGCTACATCGGAAGCTCTGTCGAGCCTCTTTAAATAGACCCGTCTCTAGTTTCTTCCTCATGTGAAACTTAAACGACCCCTGCGATCAAGGCAAAAAAAGCATTCTAAGAGCATTTCGAGTTTCTCAGGAAATGAAAATAAGAAAATGAGTTTGATTTTTAAAAAAAGCTCAAACACGCTTCTAATGTGGCCAGGACCTTTGTAATGTATAATCATATAATCTCTCTCTCAGAACATTTTAGCGTTGACAAAGACAAGGGTTTTGTTTATTTACAGCATATAGTTCTATTGCAAACTTGAACTCATGCTCAAGAAAAACACATAGAGTCAATTACGACAATGTATAAATAGAAAAAAGGTTTTCGGAAATTTACAATGTGGCCAGGTCCATGACATATTTTTTCATCTAATGTATTCCTAATCGAACGAAACGAATTCTCAAGTGGGATAGACTCTATGAAAATTAGTCTACAAATATGTTTTCTTTTCTTTTTGTTATAGGCTAAAACCAATTGTCTTATATTTTGTCTGGAAATGCTGCTATATGTAACTTGTATAAATAAGATATGTGGGAATTCCAATCATATAGAATCAATATATATATTAAACAGCTTACTGTAAGAATTTTCACTCTTATATCACTCTAAAGGTGTTGTCAATTATTGGCAAACACTTGTTATCGGTTAATGTAACAGCGATTCTAGTCATTATCTGCGGATTAGTAGGGTCAAAATCATATGCTATATTTATACTGTCCAAAAAAAGTCAAGCCCCCCTCTAGATTTTACCATTAGCGCATACAGAAAGGCCCTCTTTAATAAGTTATGATAGGCATTGAAAATTCATCGATTTTCAATTTTTATTGTGTTATTCGGTTCGCCAATGTGTTACGTTTGTCCATAAAACCATTTCGATAAAAATGTATCAGTTCAAACCGCTATTTATAAGCAAAAGTGACGTGCCCCGTTTGCAATAAACATCAAATGGCATATAAGGTACCTCCGATTTCACCATGAGTTTACCCACTTAAACACATTCAATCACAACCAAATCAGCCATGGATACATCAAACACATTGGTCAACAATGTTCTGAACCAAAAATTATAAAGCGATTGGTTGATCAATACAAAAAATAAGCTTTAAAAACATGCACTACTGCATAGGTTAATGGTAAAAACTGGAGGGGGGCTTGACTTCTTTTGGACAGTGTAGTAAAAATGCGTCACGAACCAGTCCAAAAACCACGTTGGTATATGAATGGCACATATGCAAATCTATACAATAAATCCTTTAAGGTTTTACATATATTAGTTTTTGCACAATACATATATACGTTTTTGCACAATTTTATCATTGATATTTTTTTGTAGTATATTTATTCTTTTTTCTTTTTATCAAATGACCGCAATCGTAGCGGTAAATTCCAGGTAGTGGCAAATTCTATAGAAACACCGCACAATATAATCCAGCACTGACTTTGAATGGTGCCATGTACATTTTGAGTAGAATAGCCCAATAAATAAATGAGTTAAATAATACAGACATGTTTTATACATCGTAACTGATATATCATCTATACTTTCCATTCATTTTACAATTTCGTTTTGCTTATATTAACATCTACTACACATAAACCTTACCACAAAATACTATCACAAATTCGGTCTCCGCTCACCAATTTTACTACAATAACACCTGATAATACACCCTCAATTCATGCTCATAATCCCATACACCTTTCGCCATTTTTGTTACACATGCTAAATAGAACATTCATACATACATACCATACTACAAACTACCATTATTAACTTGGGGTCCGCCCACTAATTTTACCACAATAACAACCCAATACCTGAAAATACACCCTCAGTTCATGAACATAATCCCATACACCTTTTCCCACCTCCGCACATGTGCTATGTAGAACAACACGTGGTTCTTTGAAGGGCAAGCACGTGTATTCGGAACCGGAAATGCCTCCATGTTGACATTTGGGGCATGCGCACTCCCGTTGGCGGAATTTTGAAGGCCACCTGGCGGAGAAAAGGGGTAAAGGGAATTAATATACATATATGACTTCTTGAAAGGGTACATAATTCCTCATTAATGATAAGTTACATACTTATTTAATAAGATAAGAATTTTGTAAGTGAAAATCTTGAAATTCCCATTGAATTCTATATATGATTATTCAAGTTTATTATTTCGTGTAAACACGCCATTAAGCTAGATATTCAATTGTATTATCAATATATAATCTATTTAAACTTTGTTTTACCTGTTCGGGTCGTAGTCTCTAACAGTGTTTGTTGGACACAGTTTCTTGCTTTTGTTCAGATCACAATCCCAGCGTTCTCGTTCCGCTTTCGGTAATCCTGGAGGCGCCATTGGCAAACCAAACTGAAATATATGTAAAAACTTGTGATATAAAACAATTATTTGTTTTTTGAAATGTTTCTTTTGAAAAAAAACAATCATCTATTGAAATGCAAATATGGTTTTGGTTTAAGTATTTACTTGGCTATATCGTTCATTATCTCAAATGCAATTTTTGTTATTTCCAGCATTTCTACATGTACATATATGTGTTTGCATATGTCTGGTTCATAAAATGATAATAGTTATCAGGTCGAGAACGTCCTATTCTAGTAAGTCCGGGTTTATAGTGAAATCCTTATTCTTTAAAAATATTAACGACCTCTTTTAACAAGGAACCTGTCAAAAAAAAAAAAAAAAACTATACTCACGTAACTATCGCTCTGGTTTTGGCCGAATTTCGTTGCGACAATTTTGCCATGAGTTGAGGCGTTCATTGTTTTCATAAGCTCCCAATAAATATATCTTCGTTTACGAGAACTGAGTGGAGAACATGTATCTTGTTGTGCATAGATTGCATATATCTCAATCGCAATTTCGATAATTAGAAATAGTTGAAATTTATATTTCATATTATTTGTTCACACTTTCTGATTCTATCATTTAGATATACAGTTATATTTAAGTTGAATAATGCACCTCATATTTTATAACATAATTCACAGGTTTATTATTATTATTAACTTTTTCAAACGTAATTATCTTAACATGTGTCCGAAGCTGCCTAGCATCTATATTGATATGATCATTTTTAATTCAAACAAGTATGACTCAAACACGAATGGATAACATTGCGAAATTGTTCTTCATTTATATGGAGTTACGGCTTTGTCTTTTTATATGACCGAAATCAGAGTCATAAACTAATGCTGGGAAATTATGTGATTATATTACAATCTGGAAAACACTCTTTCTGGCTAAAGGTGCGACAATATCGTTTAAAAATGTGAGACCTCTTTATATTCCCAATCGGCAAGGGCTGCTCTTATTACGTCGCATTATGGTACACGTTTTTGGTGTACATATGAGCGTTTCCATGAGGTTGGTTTTCGTTTCAACGTCGGATGAACGCCCTACTCACGTTCGAGGCGATGGACGTTGTCATATGCCCAACGTTGCCATAAACGTTGTCCAGGGATAAATACAATGATATAAGCGTCCTATAAAAATAACGCCAATATGACAACATACATTCAACGTTGTTCAACGTAATGTTACTTGGTTTGTTTACAGTGATGTTTTCTAGACATAGCAACAATATTGATTTTCAATATGTTTGGCATCAGCATACGGATGTCACGACTAGGAAATTATTAATGACATCACAAAATAAAACCATCAAATGGAGAGGTATGAAAACTATTTCCAATTGATAAATCGAATGACATTATAAACGCTATACTAAATTGCGACGTAAATTAATGGACAGCTTTGGTAAATTCCCTCCAGGATCATGTTAGAATAATAGATTCATAATAACATATAATCAGCCATAGCTTTGGACTAAACATAAAATATATCTTCTGAATAAAAAATAAATATATAGATCCGTGGGGTTTAATCTGCTGCGATTCCGGATTTATATATGAGTTGTGGAATGTCTTAATGAATAAATTACAAGTATTGAAATATGATCATATTAATAGGGAATTCCGTAACTGGGAAATCCTGGGGAAACACCTTCATCATCATATATGAAATACTACCCTTATGTCATTTTCTGACGCATGTTGGTGTTATTAGTCACATACATTGTACTGAGCATGTATTCTCCAATTCAATTAATGATCATATATTGTTGGAATGTGTTAGAACAATAATACATTTCTTATGTAATATTTATTCGGTACATTTCTGCAGCGCTTTTCTGAAGTCAGCTCCAAGCGCTTTATATGAAATATATACGCATTACCACGGCGTTCATACAAATGGTAAATGTAATTTATTCACTTCATAATCATGGTGTTAATGTTTCTAGTAAAAAAATACAGTATCATAATGATATGTAGATGGTATTATATTGAATTGTACCACAAGCACAACAATTATATTTCTGAGTCGAATCACGCCCATTGCATAAACAATAAATTTACAAATCATAGTTTTTAAGGAATATTTGAATGCTGCTGGCTTTTTAGAACAAAGGTACTGTCGAAAGGGTTTTTTCCATGACAATTAAGAACGGAAATATTGGCTAAATTAAGTATAGGATAAAATACGAGGTCAGTCCATTAATTAATATATTGTTCAGTTTCGTGATGCAGCCGAGACACCTGCAGTACAACGTAATTAATCGAGGTGACCGAGTACTAACATCGACTTAGTTTTCAAGTTTACAGTCCATCATCATAAATAATTGATCATCAATACAAATGCACTGTAAACTAATTGTATTTATTTAAAAAAAAGTTGAGTTATTCAGAATTCATTTGTGTTCATGCCAAAAAAATGTACAATGAGAAAATATTTGAAAAAAAAAATGACCCATGTGGTATGCCCACAGTACGAACAGGAGTACCTAGTGATTAATTCGGTGAAATATCTATTCTATAACTTAATCTGCAAATAAATTTTGTTTCGTAACAGAATAAGTCATATAAGACGCACTTCTAAAATCGTTCGTTGGGTACTCCTGTACGAATAACCACCATCACGAATCATGGTTATATACATGTATGGCAGTCACATAATCAATAACGATTTTTTGTTCAAGGTAATTTCCCTGGATAGTCTGGGCATGACGGATTAATTATAAAGATTAATTATAAAGAAAACGGTTCCAGATATTCAGTACATGCTCAGACAAACAGATATATAATATTTTATTTTTATTGGTTTAAGAAAGTCATCATTTAACTTAATAGAAGCAGAAATTTATTGTTTTGAATTCCATTGTCTAAAACACCACATAACAAGCAAACCATTCATAAATTGAGATACAATTGTATGATATTTATTCGGAGGCGTTTGACCGAAAATTGATAAAGGATAGCTTGTACACCTGTATGTGTAAATATCACTGCTTTACATGAAGATAATAAATAGGTTCCCAAATATAAAAATGAGGTGATGAAAATGATTGTACATTACAATTGTACAATGTATATTGGCTTTAAAGGCTGTATATATGAATGTTTCATTCTGTTAAATACTGTTTAAAATCAACCTTTCCTCATGAACTGTAACTGCAAGAGGCCTAATCAAGTACGTTATTGTTCCGGAATATTTCAATGCTTCGTTTAAGTCTACGTTATTAGAGCGGATGAGCTGCGAGATGACTCAGGCCTCATGAACGCGAGATGACATCCTTGATGTTGAGCAGGGACCAGTTGAGAAAGTTTGAGAAGACAATTTACTATTAGCTATACATGTAGATATGTTGCCACGAAATATCAATTTCAGCGAAACCATGGTTTTTCTGAATGAATTAACTGATTCACATGCAAAAACGATTGAACATACAAGTATCAATTATTTTTTAAACTTAATTTGATATTGGCGAAATAAAACCACCCTCTAGCTCTGCGTTTTACGAATACATAACGACACCCGTCTATTGAGTTACTATTGTTTGTTTGAATCGGAGCAACGTTATTTATGTAAGAAACATTTCATTTGAAGGGTTTCGTGCATAAAAGTATAAATAAATACGACATTTTTGGATGCAGGTTGGAAGTGAGTAATAGCTAGTATCTATGTCATTTGAAACAATCGAGCCTTAACATGGGTTCTTTGAGAGGTTCAAATGTCAGGATTCGATATCTCAAGACAAGATCAATGTAAGTTGAGACTACCGTTATCCATGGAACTCTTCATCTATCTTTTCAACACTTTAACCAAATCGTTGACTAGTCTCTATAGTTACAATACATCCATATGTGAACCGCGGTCAATTTATAGGAACATATAACTCTTAATCTTACCTATCTCTCTACTGTTTGTAGTTGTCTTATGTGTTGATATCAAATCTCCATCTATCACGTTTGGATAGAACCATTTGTTTACAAGTTTAGACCAGTGCTAAGATACTTTGCAATAGATTCTTGGACTGATAAGCTCTGCTAGAGCGCAATGGAAAGGTTGACCACAGTTTAATTTCACTAAGCTATATATATCATTCAGATTGGTATCACAAAACTAAGCTGGTCAATTGTTACATAGAATCACAGTGATATGAAGTATAATTAAAACAAGCAATAAAACACATCATGTAATATGGTTGTGGTGCTTTTGATATTTTTTATATATATCATAATCATGATATTTATAAAGTTGCCATATAATTGGTCATACATATCATTTGTACATTCAAAAGATACCTTTGGAATGGAATGAGATTTTCAAATTTACAACTAAATGCACTATAATGTTAATTTTAATGGGTTTATAGTGCCAACTATAACCTTGTGACATAATTTTAGTATTGTCCTTCTGAAAACTACGACCCCAATGCTAAGAGGTTATTAATATGCTTATCCAAGATACGTTTACCTTGATAGTACGTTTCGTTTTCAATATTTTGATTTAAAAGTACATGCATGTTGTACAAAAATGAATTCTTTACTAGGGGAAAAAAATCTAGAACTTTGAGGCATTGCTCTAAATGTGCTCACACTTAAGAACTTTTCAAGAATCTTAGAAAATTTCCTAGTTTTTATGAAAAACTGCAAAAACGATTTTCTTTATTCGCTTCCAACTTGTGAAAAAAAATGTCATCTAATATTCCAATCAGCATAATTGTTATAATATTTGCACTTGAAAGTGCTATTTTCGGAGATTTAGACATAGAAAAATGAAAATAACTGCTCTCGATTTTCGGCTTTTTAGGCTAAGTCCATTGTAAAAATTCTAGATTTCGTTGGGGTAACACCAGTTTGGGCAAGGCAAAATACAATAAATGTATATTGCATTTCCAAATTATGAACATAAATTGATAAAATATAACTTAATTCGTTAACTCATTTCTTTTTAAATGAACTTTTAGTCCCAAACTTATGCTGGGTAAGCATATTAGCACTGTTAGCAGTAGCACTTAATGTTAGCAACAATATGAGCAGGAATCGGTGGGTGTAATGTCACTGATAGTTTATCCCATTCGGTAAGGGGCGCATGTACAACGTCGTCGAAACGGCATTTGGTAAACTAATAAAGTTTGTCGGATGTTCTGTAACGTCTGGATTCATCACAAAAATGCAAAAAAATGTTGTTCGAAATGTACGAAATTATACGTTCGGTAAGGTTCATACAACTCAACGTTGGTCCGGGTGGGATGACGGTACTGGTCGTTTGTGATTTGTAAGCGATGATAATAAACCACATCGCTACAATGCCAAAAAATAGGGGCCTTAAACTCACAATGTACTTCGAAAAGTATCGAGAATCGACGTACGGAATTCGTTATTGCAAATCAGGTTTTAAAAAACAAGTGTTATCGTCGATGAATTTGCCTCGAAACCGATTCCGTTTTAGCAATAGTCTTGCTATGTATAAAATAAGGGCACGAGAACAACCCAACAAGTGAATCCGGTATTCTCGTTCATTCAACATGCAACTTGATCACGTCACGACATACATGTTTTAACGACGAAAATAAAAATCATGTCCATGCATAGACTCTCTGAAAATATCAGAACGTGAGCATTACAATAAAATTGCGAGAAAAAAACATGCAACCAATTACTGATAAATAACTTACAAATAGTTCCACTAATTATTGATAAGGTGCTAAATCACATTAACAAGCGCATCATGCTATCGCGATGCCACACCCTTACAAAACACATGACAATACACTTGCATTGTTTTCCCGTACCCTTATTTTCGGTAAATTAATTGCTAAAATGTAATCACAATTTCTATGTACAAATTAACATAGATATATTTAGAGAACTGTTGTAACTATGTAATTGTGATCGGTATTTGTTTCATGATATGCGTTTATTTGGCAAAATACATGTCAGGATCAAATAAGTTTGACAAATCCACCAACAAGTCAGTTGGTTTAGAGTCAGGAATCAATATGTGGCGAGGAATTTGCTTATATAAGCACGCCTATAACTAGGACTATTGTATTGCAATTAACCCATATTGTGTGTTTCTTATTATCTCATTTTATGTTATTGTTTATCCAATATGCGAGCATACCTTTTAAGGAATATATTACCACATCGCGAGTAGTTACATAATACGAGCTTGTTTACCAATAAAGTTAATGAACCCAAAGAGGCACAGTTTTTATGGCTGTTGCGATACTTGTTTCTTCATTTAAGAACGGTCTGTGAGTGATGGGTTTAAAGTGTAGTCGCCCATTCAGTCCATTTGCCACTGATTTACTCACTCATTTCGCCGAGTTACTCACCCGTTGTGGGAAAATGAAAATTCTAGCTACGTCCTTGAGGGCCAGGGCACACAGGAAGTAGGTTCCGAGCATCTTGTGCCAAAAAGTTTGTTTGGAAATATATATTTTTTATTATTGGATATTCATAAACGTTCGTTGCTTTTTAAACAAAACATGCGCGTTTATCAGTTCCTTGTTACAAATTCATTCGAGAACATGGTGTTTTATAGGAGTTTGGAATCCGGCCCAAAAAGTTTCCGCCCAAAAAGTTTCCGGCCATAAAGTTTCCAAAAATGACAACATGGGACAAAAAGTTTCCAGCCAAAAAGTTTCCGCCCAAAAAGTTTCCGGCCATAAAGTTTCCAAAAATGACACATGGCCCAAAAAGTTTCCGCCCAAAAAGTTTCCAACTTTAAATTTGAAAAAAAAAAAAATAAATAAAACAAAAGACTCTCAGTTTTTCGACAACCTTTGTTATTTTCATATATCTTAATTTCCATTTTAACTGTTCATTTTGTAAATGATTAGACTTCAAATGCGTGGCTTTATATACGTGAATCATAATCAGGATTAACTACCAAGTGTGTAACTATGTCCTGTGACAAGTGTATACAGTAGAACAATATATTTATTGACACAAAAATGATGGACATGTGATCCTATATAGCACTGATTGGTAAACAAGTAGCTTTGATGAATCAACGAGTCGCTAGACAATGCCGAGATTGGCATTGAAATGATGGATACTTGATCCCGGAGTAGCACAGATTGGTAAACTAGTTGGCCTAACATTGATGTATAAACAAGTCGCTGACTAAAACACCAATAGGCACTGGGCGGAGGGTTCTTTTATCCCTAAGACGCACTGATATAAAAACGAGTAACATTGATGGATAAACGAGAAGACATTGTTTTATTAATTTATTTTTAAGATAAAATTCAAACATAAAAAAAATGTTGGAAACTTTTTGGGCGGAAACTTTTTGGGCCATGTGTCATTTTTGGAAACTTTATGGCCGGAAACTTTTTGGGCGGAAACT
>LQRL01102532.1:19418-31270 GCA_001703475.1 Hydroides elegans
ACGGAAACTTTTTGGGCGGATACCAGGAGAAAGATATAAAGGCTTTCCATGTGGCAAAGCTCGCATTAAATTGGATGAACAATCAACAAAACGCGTTGATAAAGAGTATATAACTTAGAATGGTGCATTGAGTTATTGAAAATGTAATCGACTTGGTCAAATAAATAAAGTTATGTCGCCGAAAAGCAAACAAATCACAAGACCTATGGAAATTGACTTTTTTACTGTTGATATGCTCGTCCTCGCTCAGACTCCACAAAAGAGCTCCTTTCATTTTTATTGCCATGCTTGGCAGGTTTTACGGCGTGGAGCAGTGGCCTTAAAGAGAGCAATGATTAGATGATGGGAACCCCAAACTTGCCTAGAGACTATTCATTAACCAACTCTTGCTTTGGTATTAAATTTGTTTCAATTCGTCTAAATAATTGATTTGAGTATAATCTTGTCGTACTTATGTAATGGCGTTTTTTAATTAACTGTTTGCCTTGTCCCTTTGTGCAAGGATAGTTGGAATAAAAATTGTCCTCAGGCAACAGTTTTACCAAATTCGTAATTCACGTCGAGGTGTGTGCCTTTTTTTATACATTGAAGTGGCGTCACGAAACGCTTGGTATATGTCTTATAGAATGGAATATATATCATAACTTTAAACTTGATACTAACCAAAATAATTATCAACTTTAAGAATATGAAAATAGATTTACAACCTCCAAAAAGTTTGGGATTGTGTAGAGTTCAAATTAGTAATATTTACTAAATAAAACATTTACTTTTGTAAACGTGTAGTTCCGTATTTTACTTTTTTTTTGTAAATCAATTTTGGGTATTATGAGTTTGATATTTATTCGTTTGTTTGTATGATTTTTTTCCTGATCGTTTTATGGAGTTTTATTGTTTATAGTCTTCCAGCAGGATCAGGAATTCCATGCATTCTCAACGCTCCATCTGTATTTCTTTTGGCGCCAATTTGACGTTTCATTTATAACGCAGGTTTGATAAATAATTTTACAGAAGCGATTCATTAAGATCTCATCGAAATCAAAAAATACATTGAATTGAAAGCGTATTAGTTTCAATCGAAACAAAAGTGGCGGCAAAGATTCAGCATTGTAACAAATTTTACTGGTTGATTGAAACCCGGAAATGCACAGGTGTGAATCCCATCCGACGCGGCAAGAAGTTGATAAACGTTGAAAGGACGTTCTAATTTTAACCGATACGAATAATTACCACAGGTAATTTTTGTCGCAACATCGTGACAAGATTTTACGTTTTTTTTTAAAGTTTAAATTTGAGAAGAAAATAGTGAACTGTGCTATTTGATTGAGAACCGGAAAATGTACAGGTGTGAAATCCATTTAATATAAGAAGGTCCTATATTGGCGTCATGTTTTGCCTTTAGACATGTCCACCAGTTCTTGAGTCGGCGATATTTGAGATAAACGTAATAATAGACTCACCCAAACAAGATAGTATATAAATATATTTCTCAATATTTTTTTATGCGTTAACCGATTGTGCTCAAATTTTCAGCATCGGTAGAACTACTTATTTGTCACAACTGGTTGCAACAGTTTAAATATTGATTGATTACTTTTGGGGGTGTGAAAAAATGAGGTGTGAAACCATGTTTGCCATCAAAACATATATACCTTGTAGCTTTGAGCATTTGTTTCCCAAATGGTTGTGTTCCCTAACAAAAGTCGAGCATTTGATCAATTCACTTTTTTTCTGTAAAATCGAAAATAATCATGCCACGCCTATTTAAAGAAGAAAGAGGACAAGCTATTGGTATCCTGGCTGCTGGGGGTTCCAAGAAAGAGGTCGCCAAACCATTTTAAGGCAAAATCGCTTGGATTTATTGTCTCAAAACGCGATTCGAACCAACTGGGATATCATTGGACAGACCGAGCAGTAGCCGTCTAAGCGTAACGACCGCGCGTCAATATCGAAGGTTTCGCCCGTAGCGCTTCCGAGAGCAATTTCGCGCAGCGACATTGACCGTCATCGAGACGCCTGGGACCCATAATCCATAATTTTTCAGTCAAACAGTCATCAATCGCCTCTGCGAACATGGAATGTGGTCTTATTTTTCGGCTATCGAAAAATTCTATAACCGCCTCCGAAGTCAAAATCCTGTGTATTTCGACACGGCAAATGGTTGTGATGAAAGAATGCAACGCAATTGGTCATGAAAAGTGTTAACCGACAAGTCGCAGTGCTAAGTCTTTCGCAGGCGGGTTTTATCGCGTTTACTGGGGCACTGGCGAACGATCTTCGCGATCATGTTTTCCGCAAGGGGATTGAAAAAGCGGCAGTTTGGTTATGATCAAGGATGCACTACTGTATGGCTGGCGATCTAAACTCGTGTTTATCGAAGGTTAAGTTGCTGCCAATAGCTTCATAAATACCATATTCAACACCCAAGTTGTCACGTATATGTTGCGTTACCCTCATACATGAAAAAAACACGCCCTCGTGTCGCGGTCAGTTTTTTAAGGGTCAATAACCCGATAGAGCACTCTTGGAACCATCTAGACCGTCGCACATGATCCGGACAATATGCCCAAAAAAAAACTGCGCTGGTTCTTATCGAAGAGTGACATCCTTACCATAGGCAATCATCAACCGATCGGCTGCTTTGGTGCCACGACGTATTCACGAAATATTGGCTGTAGGAGGTCGACACACTCGATATTAATCATGTGAAATGTTTCTGTCTGGTTTTAGCATGGGATTTTTGATACCAATAAAAGTTAAAGTACTGCTACGTTATTGTTTTATTTTTAATTGGCTTGTTAAACAACAAGGCTATTAATAATGCTTTAAATTATATATTTCTGTGATTTCATGAGGATCCATACAGTAGAACTAGAGATATGACCCTCTAAAGTCATAATATACTTTCTTGTTTGGGTCAGTATAATTGCGTTATGTCGTGTGTTTGGAACGTGATTTTCCTACGTGTTTCTAGATAATTCGCCCATAGAAATCCACATATCTTCTTAAGTATCTTTTTCTTGCAATGTGTTTGAACGGCATGCACCGAATCGGGCGATGTGATTTTTCCCTGTGAACCAAAAACCATTTATGTATGAAAATTGTCAGAAACAATGTTTACAAAGAATGCTAATGAACATCATGGTGTTTGTTGATAACTCGTTAACAAAAAAGTAGATAAAAGTGAAAAAAAAACAGTATTCAGGCATTCGCATCGAAACAGGATCTTTTGCCTAATCAGCCAACCAAACACTCATGAAGTCAGGAGCTCCATTTGTGTAAATTCCTCTGTTGTGGTTCCATCTCATTGTGATGACAACTTGTTCAAATTCCTCTTCGATGTGAACTGTTTGCACACAACACACATCATTTCCCTCCATGTGTATTTTGCTGGGTATGAATCAATATCCAATCACTTTATTTTTTGTATGAGGATCACGTATATTGAATATATCACGCGCCAGATTTGTTCCCGAATATTTTCATGCAGATCTAATTGTACTAATGCTATCACTAATGTATCGGTATTTTTATATGAGAAAGTATCAATGCTGTTGTTTATTGGTGTAATTTTATTCAATGCAACATTTTAAAAGATCGAAAACTAACCAGAAAAAATAGATGCTACGCTTAAGTTCTTTTTATGTTACAGATAGATCAAATTATGCTTACCCTGAACTGACATTTTAAACCAGAAAGCCAGTAGTTGATCATATACTTTCAAAATGAGCAAACGAATTCTTTGAATCACTGACATTTCGATATGTCACTTCATTGATATCAAAGCTATACTATATTATTACGAAACCGTCATAAACAGCTATGCGCAATAACCCGACAAACTTAATCATTAGAGTCAAATAAGTTGAACTCCGGTATGCGTCTTATCGCATGATAAGTGACAGGTTTGCGGGACGTCGAACGTAGACATCAAGCATCGGGTTTTTTTGTACGTGCTTATAAACATAAGATGAAGAATGAGATCTATCAATCGGTGAGAAGGCAATCGCAGCAGCCAATCTATTCGCAACGCAGTGTGATCCGGTATGATCCATAATCGAATGTCTACTCAAAGTTATTTTCAGTATTTATTTTGTGCGAGCATCCGATGCGGAAGGGTACGTTCTGACGTCGAATAACGTCGTAAAGACCGATTACATCTAGCTATTAAAGTGATTTTGAGCACTTTTTCAAGTTGCAACATGCATGTAGGATGACCGACAATGGATTTGTTATCCCCCGTGAAAACGAGGGGATATAGGGTTGAGCTTGTCCGTCTGTCTGTCTGTCCGTCCGTCTGTCCGCCTGTCTGTCCGTCTGTCTGTCTGTCCGTCTGTCCCGCTTGAGATAGGGTACTTTGTGCACGCGAGCTAGGGATGAAGGAGTTGCGCTAGAGGTTTCAAATTTTATACACGTATAAACCAAGGTCCGAAGTCGTGCCTCGTCAAGATTTTATTGATTCTGGAGCACTTTAAAAATGGTCGATTTTAAACTTTTTTCAGATGTTAAGTACTTTGTGCACGCGAGTTGGGTATGAAGGAGTTGAGCTAGAGCTTTGAAATTTTATACACGAATATACCGAGGCCTGAAGTCGTGCCTCGTTAAAGTTTTATCTCGATCAGTTGAAAATTGTCGATTTTTTATTATTTTTCAGATGCTAAGTACTTTGTGCACGCAAGTTTGGTGTGAAAAATTTAAGCTATGGTTTTCAAATATTATGCACGTATAACCGAGATCTGAAGTCGTGCCTCGTCAAAGTTTCATCTCGATCGGTTGAAATTTGTCGATTCTGGAGCAAAAGGGCGAAAATTATAATCAGTTTAGGAAATGTGGGTGATAATATAATATATTATCATTTAAGTATGTATGTATGAGGAAGACGGTCAATATATGCCCTGTCTTTGGTAGCTGCCAAGTAGAAATTCTGCCTCAACATAGTTTCATGTCGATCCATCAATCTTCTTATTCCTTGAATTGCAATTGTGTTCAATGATGGAACAAGCTGTGAATAAATTAAGCTAGAGTTTAAAAAACACATAGTGAAGGTGTGCCTCGTCAAAGTTTCATGTCGATCAACCACAAATTGTAGAAATTGCATCCCACATTAAAAGAAATAAGCTAGGGCTCATATTTTATATTCTTAAACATGATACATTAAAGCTGTGCCTGGTCAAGGTTTCATGTCGATCAACCGCAAATTGTCGAAATGGCGTCACATTTCGAAGAAATGTTATAAAAACGTTGTTCAAAACACGTTGTGAGATAGACGTTGTGAGAAAATCAGTTTTAAGAAATACGTTGTGAGAAAGACGTTGTGAGATAGACGTTGTGAGAAAGACGTTGTGAGAAAGACGTTGGAAAGACGTTGTGAGAAAGTCTATTTCAGGAAAAACGTTGTGAGAGGCGTTTTGAGAAAATTAACTTTAAGAAAGACGGTGTTCGAAAGACGTTATTCGAAAGACGTTGTGACAACATAAATTTTAAGAAAGACGTTGTGGGAAAGACGTTGTGAGAAATAAGTAATGAGAAAAACGTTTTGAGAAAGTCGTTGTGAGAAAGACGTTGCGAGAAAGACGTTGTGAGAAAGAGGTGACAAAATCAATTTAAAGACGTTGTGAGAACTACATTGCCGATTGAGACGTTGTGAGAGACGTTGTGAGCGTGAATTACATTGTGAGAAAGACGATGTGAGAAAGACATTGTGAGAAAGACGTGGTTAGAAAGACGTTGTGAGAAAGACGTTATGAGGAAGGTGTTGTGAGAAAGACGTTGTGCGGGAGACGTCGTTTTATCTTTGATGGTGCGTCTCCTTCAATTAATTCACTGATATATAAGCTTAGGAAATGTAGAATTCGGTCCTCTACTAAACCTTCTTTTTTCATATTCGATATTTTGTGTATGTAAATTAGTTCGTTATTTCCAAAGAAGATTTCAAGAAGTACTGACCATTCTGCAAGTCCACGGGGGGATCCAAGGCCACTGACCTTCTAGTTATTTTTGCAAAAATATCATAAGACTATGATAAAATGTATTCAATCTATACCAAAATACAACGTCTATACGTCATTACGCGACGTTTTGCCGTGTGGATAAGTTGTGTTTTGATTTCGCAGCGTGCTGTGATTGTAATGCAGTTTCGAGGATCATGCCAATTTGTAATTTGATCACATCTAAGATGAAGAACGGTCTGATTATTAAGCTATCTTTATACTAGATTTCGTAATGTTTACATTATACATCGAAGGTAAATTCTGATATGTACATGTATAAGCTATCTAAGTTACCATGCGTCTCTGCGTTTACAACTATTTGGAGGTCGAATGGAACGACATGCTCAAATGCGTGATGATCTGCCTAATAAGCGTTACTACATACTCAATCGATTCGATTATGCGTATATTATCGATGAGGTATCAATGTATAACCCAATTAGATGCAAATACAACATGTATATCTGACTTTTTGGTTCTATGTCTGTTATTGTGTTGTATCTTTTATCTGGTTGTTTATCTGTATATTGGTTGAACATTTGTATATTTTGATAAACATATTTATATTTTGTTCATTATTGGTGTGTTTGATTGGAAGTCTGCGATTTAATTTAGGATATATCTGGGTTTGATTGTACGTGTATATCTGCGTGTTTGATTGTATATCCTTGTGTTTGGTTGAATAAATTTATAATTGTATTTGTGAGTTTAAAGGTATATATAGATATTTGTTTATACGTCTTAGTTTGCTTCTGCAACATGGCTGCTGTTGTTTATTTGCATAGTTATTGTTCTATGTATCGACTTCATTCTATAAATCGACAACGATAATGCGCTTTGACTTCAAACCCTCCAAGTAGATTGACAGCAAATTCACACTTTCATGAGGATCTTCCGATCGAAGCAACATACTTTTAAATGTTTAGGGCCTGACCACACGGAATGCGTTTTGTAGTTTTTGTTTATACAATTTGGTAAACCTAGGCGCATTTATACGATTATTATTTCGATAAAGAATGCATTGGAAATCACGGATCGCTAGAGAAATAATGCTCGAAAAAGCGTCTCATGTGGTCAGGCCCTTAAGGTGTCACTTTATCATATATACTGTTCTATGTATCGATATCATTCCATAAATCGAAAAATGACAATGCGCTTTGACTTCAAACCCCTCCATACAAAGATTAATTGAGATTCACACTCCTCCCGATCGAATCCTTGCGACATAAACACCTCAAGAAGGGTTCGACATCAAAAGCAGAGTAATACAGACACTGGCATTAAAACGAGTAAAAATGGCGGGAATCGCATAAAAAACATGTTGGAAATGGCGGGAATGCGTGCCCGAGAGTGCTTTATCGCTTGAAGAGCGTCGCCGCCGGAATGACTCCTCTAGTCCTCTCAGCTCATCACTACTTTAACACCAACAACCAATATGGGGTAGTCGCCTTTATGGGAATTGGAGGGTGGTTGCACGAGTCAGGTTCCGCTATAGTTCATATGTGTATTAGACGCATTAATACGCTTATTGTTATGTGTGTCATTGGAATTATAGCGTAAACATCTGCTTTTGCTATTCAGGATATTGCAAACTGCAATTTATTATACAACATGTCTCATTTCAAACCGATCGATCCCATTCTCTTCTTAGATAAATGAAATTGAGTAATCAAATGAATATGGTTGTAAAGAAATGTAAAAACGAGTAAAATGAGTCTATACATTTACAAGCCCTCATCACAGTTTAATTAAGTAATTAGAAAAACAACAATAAGTTCCTCTCACCGTTGCTGCGAACATGTCTTTTATCCCACGTGACTTGAGTTTCGAGCATAATATCGCCTTGTTTGGTCACGCCAAATAACGTTGGTTGCGCTTCACTTATTTTGCACATACAGGGACTGTTTGTTTGGTTTTGGCTTACCCAGAGTTATCGTGGATTAATAATGTTATTACGGATTGGGTTCTATAGTATTGCCCTTTCTTTTTATGATTGGAAAGGATTGAGAAATAACATTTTAATTTGTTTGATATCAATGTTTAAAAAGTGTTTTAATTATATGTTTTCATACATCACTCGATTTCGAGCACATATCACTATTTGTATGTTGCTACAGAATATTCGATCATAATTAAATTCTGTATATGGCATTTTATTTGTTCTTTATATATCAAGTCATATTCCAATTTATGTTGTCCGTCAATAATTATGATATGCTCTTTTTAAGCCCTGTTCGTGAACTTTTTTTTCTATAACATTAAAATTCAATAGCTAAGTCATCGTTTGCGGTACACCGTGTAACATTTTCAGTCAATTCCGTAGAATTGCATAACCGTTTATCAGACAATTTGTAAAATAAAAACAGACTGTTGTTTTCATGAAAGCCGGCGATTTTTGATAAAACACAGATCATTTTAAATAAAAGAAGACGTTATTCAAATAAAAGCAGATGATTTTCAAAAAGCAGACGTTTTTAATAAAAACACACAATTTTAATTTAATTTGATAAAAGCATACCATTAAAAAAACCTGACGATTTCTTATTTAAAAAATACGATTGTTACTTTATTAAAGAAGACGATTCTATCAAAAAAAGCAGTCGATTGTCGCAGGTAATGTCAGCCATTCAGTGCTTCTTCGCTTTTCAATTCATCGACAAAGAACCGCCAAATGGCTGGCACAATCAGACGACTCTTTTTTTTTTTCAATTCCATTATCAGACGGTCGTCTACTCATTCAATATCATGTAATGTATATCTCTGAAAAGGTGTTTTCCTTTATTGTTACTTCCTATCTAACATCATTCTTTGTTTGTTGAATTTCTTCCTTTTCTATAATGGCGCCATATTGCTTTTAATTCAAAACACTCATTTCCGTTTCCGCTACTTCCCGTATTTCTACTTATGTTTTGATATTTCCTCTTCCGGTCTACTTTATTGTCCACATCTGGTTTTGACAGTTCTCTTTAACATTCATATAGATTCTATACATCGTATTAGATCATACTATTTTGCAGATAAATTAAAAGCCCATGAATTCTTTATTGCTTGTTTATCTATTTATAGAATTCAACTTTGTATTTAAGCATGTTGTTTTGCGTATTTACTTAAGCGACATTTTTTTCACTGGTTGCTTTACATATATCTATATGCTTTATTTCATAGAACGAGCTTTGTTGCAGAGCGACGGAAAATATTTGAACTTTAATCTATTAATGCATTACGTTAAAGCATACATTTTCTTACTCATTCAGAGTGACTTAAAAGCCATAACATTTTACTGCTTTCTTCATTAATTTATACGCTGTGTTAGACTTTTTTTATATCTTTCGGAGTGACTTAAAAGACATAAACTTTTCCTGCTTACTTTATCTATTTAAACATTGTTCTTGTGTTAAAGCATACTTTTTTTTTACTTTTTCGGAGTGACTTAAAAGACATGAACTTTTATCATCTCAACGCCAAATGCGCCTGTGATACATTAGAAGCATTGTCAAATAGGACATCGCAATACAAGGGTTTTTGTCGGTGCTGTCACAAAAGCGAAATGTCACGTTTCTACCGCGAAATGAAACTTGATGAAAAAAAAAGGTTTTACATTATAGGTTCACTTTGCTAGAAGGTTTGCCATGTCGTAGCTTAAAGGGCATGGCATGGCGTTGGTGCAAATGATCTAAGCCAATATAGATCGGAAATGCAATGGACATATAAAACTCATCCTACAAAATTATGTTAAACTTATTTTGATTTCCTGATCTATTAAATTGAATAACAAACTTTCATTTATGATTTGGCTAGCTAATATAACTCAATTATAGTTTTCAACACAAATCGATCACTCCATTTTATATTGTCAACATGTGATGTTAATTAAATCCTTATAGACATTCATTTAAACAGGCGCTTCGAATCTTCCGATTTGTCACAAAAAAACTTGAAATCTGAACAACTCACCATGATTTCTATGTATGAATTTTTATGGTTACGTTTAGATAGCAAACAAATTTTTACTTCTCTAGTAGCACTCATATTCTTTTAATCTGTTATACATTTATATCCAATATTTATATCTATATTAAGTTCACTCGGTTAAATACACATTTAATACACATTTACCATTTAAGCGGCTTATTTTACCAAATCCTCATTCAACAACCTGTTACGATTAGCAAATGCAACATTTTAGCATATATTGATCAACTGAAAATTATGTTTTTCATAAACGATAAAGACGAGAAGAAAGGAAAGACTGTCTTTTAGAGCAAAAGAGAAATCGATTATTCCTGCTGCAAACTGAGCATCCTCTTATTGATTCTACTTTACATGAAACAATTCAATTATCTTCTTCATAAATCGCGAACGTGTTTTGAAGAAATAATCTTTAGCATCAACTCACAAAAGGGCGTCTCTCTCATGTATTGTTACAATTTTGCCATTGTACTAAAAGAATCAAAAGACCAATGCTTAAGGAACACGTGGATTTATCGCATCTGTTCACACACGTTTGTCTTTTTATGCAGTGTCTTATTGATTGTTCAATACATCTCTTTGTTATATGATACTTCCTCATGCGTTTCATTTAAGATTCAAACATACACAATCCAATGCTGATCGGTTTAACATAATATCATAGCTGTTGTCCTTTACTATAAATATCAAAAATACTAGTAGGTACAATCTCGTCATATAACTATAGGAAACGTACAACATGAAAGGCATTTTCTACTTTTTAAAAATGTGTTTGTATGCAAACTTAACATATGAATCATGAAATAAACGTTAGACGGTTCAATAGGAAGACCTCGTAATTACACGCATGTCTTTTCACTTGTTGCTTGCTCGCAGATATTGCCCGACGACAAAACATGTCATCAGAAGCGGTGACAAAATGAGCTATGGGCAGTACGGAACAATAAATGATGGCGGTCAGTATGAGAGCATGATATTGCCCGTCAACAGATTTGGGCATTAAAAGGCCTGGTCACACTGGGAACTGATTCCCAATATTAAGTGTTTATTTTCAATATATTTCCTTCCTTATATTTAGCCACTAATTAAAAGCATAACAATCATATAAAGTGAAGAGTGCATTTTAAATTTATTGAGACTACACTTTTCAAATTATCAGATCCGGAGCGTTTTATGATCGAGCGTCAATGGACTCTGAAATATATATAGATTATTTCTAAGAAAACACATTAAGCAAAATATATTATCCAGCAGAATAAGTTCCAAATAAAACCGCGTCGTAATGAATATAATAACATAACAGGTGTCCCATCAGTGTCTCATAAAGTGGATATAATTAAAATGGATGAAGGAACACTCCCCCCCATGACCATTCCCCCCCAGGAACACTCACCCCCTTTTTTGGTAGGAACACTACCCCCCATGAACACTCCCCCCTTTACGAATTTTCTTTTTTTTTAATTTAATTAAATTTCTAAAATGTTGCAATGTGATTTATATATACATTATACAAATGACCAGCATATACTTTAATTCAAATTGTTAAACGCCCAACGTATAGCGATTTTCGATTGCAATTAGATGCTTGAGCGGACCTATCACCGATTGTAATCAATTATTGAGACACTTGGCGCATAATCCCTTCATTTAGCATGAGCACACAATCAGTTGATCCCGAATAACATTGGTTCAGTCGTCTAACAGTACTTCCATTATTTATTAAACGTTTAAAAATAAAAGTTTATACATAAAATTCGAAATTCGTAAAGGGGGGGGAATGTTCATGTCTGTGCAAAAAAGAGGGGGAATGGTCATGGGGGGGGGGAATGTTCATGGGGGGGAGTGTACCGGTTACCAATTAAAATGCAATAATTGTCCGACGTACGCTTCAAA
>LQRL01102550.1:0-13481 GCA_001703475.1 Hydroides elegans
TTTTTTTTTTTTGGGGGGGGGGGGGGAAATGATAAAGATAAGAAATAATATTATTAATACATTTATAACAGAATTCCCTGATTTTTTCCATGGTTTGAAAAGCGATGTGAATTTCCCTGATTTTCCCAGAGGCTGGTCACCCTGCTTCTAGCCGCGCATATTAAATTCAGTTATGGTATGCCACGGGAAGTCGATCGAATTCAGTCAAAAATAATAAAAGGCACACCTACAGGTCCAGAGCGTTATTTGTGGCCCAACATCAAGTCTCCCTTTCTCTTACTATTTGATACATCGATATTCAGTAAAAGTCGGTGTTCACGCTAAAGTCTTAATTTACACTGGCATTCCGGGCATATGGCTTCAAAAGCTCACTGCGAATTATTGAGCCGTATCTTTTTAATGGTGGTGTTTGTTCGACCATGGCCGAAAAGTCACACGCGCTCTGCAAAAAACCTAGCGCGTGATATAGTAGCGATTATATGTGAGCGCCGAAGGCGCGAAAAAAAATCATTAAGGGGAATCAAAGAGAGCAGTTATTCAATTAAAAAACATAGCTATTAAATAACAAAGAAAAAAACATAATATACTGAAATCACAGCCGGTACATCAGCCTGTCACAGCCGGTACATTGTACCGGTTACCGGCTGAAATGGACAGCCCTGCACTGTGTTCAGCTTATAACTTGATTTATCAAACCAGTCAAGGTGAAAAATTGAGTTTTCAAGGGAACTGGTATCAAACCATTTTCATAACTAAGATTTCGGCAAATCTACGTTACCCAAAATTGTTTGCTATGCTGTCATTTTGGGATATAAACATAACACAATGAATAAGAACAGTATGCCACAAATAGCATCGGTAATTAGTTCCCAATATGTTTAACATCACCCGTGTACTGGTTGGCCGTTTTATCGTGTACGTAATCGTGTACAAATACAGATTCCATCGACCGATTCGACAGGCTTTATCCGGATTTATGCCAGCTTAGATGGCAGCAGTCGCACATGACGGTCGGAACGATTTGACTCAGTATATAGACAATGTATAGAACCGTCTAAATCGGCTAACCGCATAGATTTGTTGAGTATGTTCTCCACGGTGCGATGCGTTGTTTTACACGGTAAGAAAACGGGTTTTTCATGTCAAACATGAAACAGGGTCAAACTTCGATTCAGATGCCGAGGGCACTGTCACCTCGAACCCGACGCGGGATGTATTGCTCTGAATACCAAAAAACACCAGTTCAAGATTATCGTTCGGTAACAAAAGGTACCTGATTGGTAGCAAATATAAACGTTTGTTGAATCCAGCATCCGGCCTTGAGGTTTTGTGTTGGATTTGGAAATTCAATTGGTGGCCTACATTCGTTTGGGCCAGTGTGTCTTCTCCCGAAGTTAGAGAGACCGTGTACAAACTGTTGTAGATTCGCGATATCTGCAAAACGATCTATCGTAAACAGAGTGTTCGAATTGAGTATCCATCAGAACGTACTCTGAGGGGAAATACAACTACTTAGTCTATCGGCATGACAGGTTTTGCTCCCTGATAGATGTTTCGCGCTTATTTGTATACCGAATTTCCTTGGCTATAGCGTCAAATTCTGGAGAGTTGCCTCCTAAAATGTTTTTAAATTCTACTGTCGTTATATTGTCCCAAACTATTTGAATTGTTAAGCCTTGTAATTTCTCTTTGAAAATTATCAAACCTAGTAACACTGCGAGCAGTTTACGATTGTTCATTGAATTATGAACTATCAGGTTGGTCCACAAACCAGCTGTTTCCTGGCCCTCGCAAAAGGCTCTCCAGCCGCTATCCAAGGCATCACAAAACAGTTGCTCATCTAATTGAGATTTAGCACATACGAGTTTACCATTCCAGGTATCGAGGGCCTGCAGTCATCATTAAAAATTTTTAACACTGGGTCCATCCAAAACGAGTCTTTCCGCCCAAGATATTTGACTACATAAACGATATAAACTTCGTAATAACAACTTTAAGGCATTACAGCTTTGGTAAAAGATACACACGCTGGACATAATTTAGCAAGTGCCCTTGCAGTTAATTCACCTGTTTTCAAACAATGTTATTTTGCATTAACTTGTAAAGTCGACCATGAGGAATTTGAAAAAGGCAAGGCGTATGGTTTGGCCCATTTGATGAAATAAATTATTAATGAAATATCGTATAAACTTGATTTTAGGCTTGGGTACCAGTTTCGATTTCTCATTATTTGTTATTAAGCCTAAGTTTTTATACGGGTCGGAGAGTTTTGTTGAAATAATAAGGCCTATTAACTAAGCCAAAGGTAACGCGGTGAAAATGTAATAATTGCCTTTCCACTGTTTCACTGAAACCAAAGAAAATTCCGGAAGCTTATGTTATCTGAGCAATTGTGAAAAACCATCTTAGATAACAATTTTAATAAATTCGTCGCCGTTTTACGGTCGCAATACTTTCTAGGGAACTTCAATATGATTATTTTGAGGAGGTCAGTCGATTTAAACAATTAGAGTTTATCATTCGTAAGTCTGATTTTGCCATTTTTCTTTGGAACACAACCTATAGGATGTACACGATAAGGTAGATAAACAGAACGGGAAATTGCACCGGTATGTAATAATTTTGAGAGTTTCTAGTCAAGGAAATCACTGTCACGTTCGTTTTGGCAAACAGTTCTTACGGGGCCTTGATAAGAACGGTAGCGGAACACCGTTTTTGAATCAATTTAAAACTTCACTGTTATCTGTGATATACTTCCAATATTCGTTATGTCGTTTTGCAGAACCGACGGGATTTGAATGGCACATATTCATCAAAACATCGACTTATTCATGTTGAGAATGCTAAACGAGAATTTTCGATGGGCTCGTAATGCGTTGATACATGTCACAATGAAACTGGCCCCTGTAACGAACTCTCTTGGAGGTGTATCGAGAGATACCACGACAGCGCGAATACTGATTAGGTGCGATTGGGGTTGGTGATCAGCGGCTATGGTTGCGGCTACTTATAGGTGGCTGAGCACTTCCGGAGTGAATGTAGACGTGTGCTTTCGCTTGAAGAATAGGGCTGTATGCACATCGAAGGATGAGCTGACGAGAAGACTGGCGTATTTGTCCTGTGTATACTTCTTTTGGGCAAGGGCGACAGTATAGGGCGACAGTATTTTTCCGTATCGTCTCCTTCCTAGGAAGCAACTGCGACCAATTTCAGAGGAGCTTTTGAATATTTTGAGTAAATGGCCATCACGTGTAATTTTGCTTGATCGTCACGTTTGGCACCTGTGCGATCGGCATTCAGTTTATGATTTTGTGGGATTTCAACCTTATTGAGTCTATCCTGGATTTGTCTGAAATCAAACAGGACTTCAGGAGAGTGTTTTATTGCCTTTAATCTGAGGTGAAAATTTCCACGTGGCCTGGTATTGATATTATAATTGTTTAAACGAGGCTGAATATCGCTAAAGTCTTGTTTATAATTGACTATCACGAGAACTATCACTTTGTCTGCCTGGTGTCACTTGGGCCGTATGTGTGACTTCAAGTGGTTTGGAACGTTTGCCGAATGCGAACTGAGTTATTTTCTTCCAATTGTTTTTTTTTGTTATCTTTTTTTTAGTTGTATACCATAGCGTTTGTCATGTTTTATGTTGAACTTCATGCCGAAATCCTTTCCTCTTGGCTGACCCTTTTGGCCAGGTCAATATAGTCCATTATTGTTTTCTGCTGTTATTGTTGTGTTACCTTAAAATGGTTAAGTCGTCGACTTCCTATTGAAACTTCATCATCCACATTATCTATGGCTCTTATTATAAACTCCGATAATATATTGAAAAGGTATCGGGATATCACACATTCCTGCCTCGTTCCTTTTCAGATTTTAATAACTTCCTAGTTTCGTTGGTCAGATTGCAATACGTCTGCCTTCTCTCAATACAATCTGGTATATTCCGTATTTTGTTTTCGTTTATTCGATCTAACTTAGGTTTTTCGATAAGCTTTTTGTTAACTCTGTTGAATGCCCTCTCATAGTTTTAGAGAATATATATACATGTTTCTGTTTATCAATATATATCTCGTTTATTGTTTTCAGATTGTTTTAGTTTTGTGAGTAGAAAAGTAATAAGGTATAAACTATATGTTATGTTGTAGTATATGCTTGTTTGCATGTAACTTCTCGGCGTTTACTAACTATTCTACGCGGGCAAGGTCTAGCGACTGCAGAGTGTAGTTATAGTATCCTGCCTGGACAATTTGCAGGAGTAATCTCCTACAGCCACGTAGTGCACACTGGTTAATACAAGCGGGGCTCTGGCTCGGGTCTCTCAACAACGATCAAAAGATGGTTACTTTGCGTTCAAACAACTGATGCCCAGCTATTGGACAGCTTATAGGTTCCATTGGGACCAACATATTTGTGCAACATCCATTGTAGTTGATGGCAGATAAGTCATACGCGTCTGGTCTCGTGCTGTAGACACACAGACTTGCCTAGTCGTAGATATGGCTTCGTATTTGGCAGTTATTGAATGGGCACTGTACATATGGTAGAAGTGGTCAGTCATCGCGGAAGAGATTAGGGCATCACCCTCTATCTAACCTGAAGCTAGGCATGTGCTGTACACAAAATGCTTGATGTGGAACCATAAACGAGAAAGTAAGGTATCGTAGTTGGTAAAAGCGCTAGCCAGCCAAACAAGCATGAATCTGAGGGACATTCGTTCGAATCCCCGCATGCCCCAGGATTCATGTCAAATATGCTAGTCCCTAGGGATTTATCGATCTTTTTTGGAATGGTGTGCAATTAAAATGGTAAACGGTAGCCCAAAGAATCCAGGTGAGTTCATCGTGTGCGCCGTAAAATTGACACATTGATTGCTTACACTGATCGATATATATAACAAAGTGTTCTTAGTATATTGGAAACTGTATAATGTTCTTAAATTGTAATGTTATTCAACCTACGGGTTGCAAATGAAACAAAATATAAAATTTTAAAATAAACTTTAGAATTAAGGAATAAGGATTCCGACTTTTAATGGAAAATATTACAAATCTTAAAAGAAGACTCTTTGGGGTGCTTAAGAGTTTTAATAATTGATAATGTCAGAATGAATACTGTTATAGAGAGACCATCCACAGCAAAAAGGAATATACATATAAAACACATACCATCGATTTTAAATCAAGATAAAAATGATAGGTAATGAATAGTGATTTTTATGAAAAGTTTACACAAAGGGCAAAAACAAGTTTTTACGTCTTTCAATTATGATTGCCGCCATGTGGGCGATCTCCACAAAATCAACAAAACCCACCCAGCGAAGTTGGATGATTTCAAGTGGTTTCAAAAATACTCTGAAAATATATTTTTGTATTTGCTCTAATGAGAGATATTGTATATAGCTATATTATGATACAAACAAATCTCACTCGCAATTTGTATATAGATACATGAATTAAATGAAATTAATTAATGGAAATTTAAAATGTATATGTTTTATAAGAAGAGCACCCCAAGAACTGTTTTTTATAAATGTATTGGTTTGAGAATAAATCACTAGAAACATTTAAATAAACATTTAGCAATAAAATACCGCTCATCTAGATTGGTAGCAATTGGCGACGAACACCTTCGAGAAAAATCAAAATCGAAATCATTGTATAAACTGGTTTTAAATTCCATTTCAATGAAGCCTAGTGTAATATCTCTGATTGTTACTTCGGGGCAAATTTTGTAGATGGATCTATTAGATAAAGGAACACATTATTTTAAGAACACCTCGTAGGGTACTCTTCGTAAAAATATGGACTTTGAGTATGAACGAAAGAAAATCTCTGACATGGGCAGAATAGTTTTTTTTTCGATAAAAGTATATTAGGATTGTATTGAAAATGTTTTGACCAACAATCACTGACATTGCGCAAATAACGAAATAATCAAAAAAAATCCACCTAAGGTTAAATTGTGATATATAAAAAAATATTAGCCAAACCCATTAAATAAAGTCATAGAGAAAATAAATCAATCAATTACTCTTACAATCTTCCCTTCCCTTACAAAGTGGCATGCCTATTGACGTTGCCGGTCACGAATCTCCATCTTTTTTCGGTCTTGGGCAGTACACTTGGCCTTCTCGAATGTGAAGCCCGTCCACTGGGCGATGTTTTTACTCCATTGCAGTCTTGGCCTCTCTCTTCCGTTCTTGCCCTCGACCATGCCTTCCAGTACCACGCCCAGTAGATCTCAGGGAATCATGTCTCATGACATGCCCAAACAATGACAACTTTCTCTTCTTTATAGTTTTAAACAGGACGAGACTAGCTACAAATATTCAAAAATTGCCTTCTAGCTACAAGTATTTAAGGAGCACCTTTTTAGATTGTTGTCGATGTTTAGACATTTTTCGTTAATATAGGGTTTAATTTTATTCACAAATATATATATATGTCTAGGCTAAATAAACTAAAATACAACTAGAAGTCGGTCATATATACCAGTATTACTATTTTTATTTTTTCATTAAAGGTATCCCTCTTATGATTCTAGCCAGCCAGATGAGCGCAGTGAGTTCAGCTAGCTACAAAAATAGGAACACCTTTTTGTGAAAAATTGTTTTTCTAAATGTGATTACTTATTGCATATTTCAATGTTACAAGCGATTTAATGTTCAATAAACGGTTTTTAAAAATTTGGTCGCGGGGTGCCCTTCAAACAGCGACCTTTTGGTACCTTCGATACCAACCAACCCATTAAATATGAAATTCGCGATCAAGCGCCTACAGGGTTCGCACGTCGAATCACAAGAAAACAAAAGTAACATTTTCTTTCAAATGTGTATTTCACGTTAAACTACATCGAACGATATTTTTTGTTAAAAAGAAACATTCAAATTGTGTTAGATGATTGTTTAATGTGGCGATATTATTAATTAATGCATGTCTTTACATTATTTTTTTTGGTTACCTCAATTATCGCCCAACACTTTACGATGCAGATCGCTACCGTTGCTTTTGTATGAGAGTGTCGTTCCAACCGAAACTAGCGCTTGTGCGAATGTTGATTAAACCTAGGATTATGTAATGCGACGTACCCTCGTCCTAGATTTAACCATTATATGATTATATTTTTTAATGAAGGAATTACTTTAATTTACTTGTAAATCTCGAATTTAAATGCACACTCGCGCCTTCTTCGCTTAGATTCTGAGTATTATGACAAATCTAAACTAAATGTATCACTTTTTTCTAACCGTTCTGTTTGTCGATTTCGTGCTCGTACCATATTCGTATAAGACTTAAGTTTTAATATGAGGATATATAGATATCTTATTTAAATCAATTTATTCATAAATTAGAATTAACAATATCTGGTGAAAAATATAAATATTGAAAAGTTGCAATTTAAGTCAGTCATATATTAGCATTTTCGTCATACTCAACACCATAGCTAGGCTCGCGCTAAACGTTGGCATCTGCGCAAAATGCGAGTTTATTTCGAAGATGCGAAAACAAATTTGAGGTATTTCGCAACTTTAGCGAAGTAGTATTTTGTAGAAAGTATTCCATACAATTTCTTCATTTGTGAAAGAAAATTAGAAAATGCGAAGGAAATTTTCTGCAACTTTTGCAAAAGGAATTAATTGCCTAGCGCGAGCATAGCATAAGGTGTTCGGCGCTCTGTAACGAGCGTACTCTTATAAGCCCGAAAGTTATAGAAAAATATTTAAGTAATAAACATGCACATATCGATATCAAGCATAACTTTCAAACATTGTTCACTTGTAAAATTCCTATGCTTCTAATGTGGGTATAAGTACTAGTTTATGCTCTTATTTAGGCCTATACCTTTACCCATATGAGAATGTCGTTTGACTCGAAAGTCGTACTCAAGAAGTAGAACATTTTCCAAAATGGCCTGAGCTGATTTGAACTAGAGCATTGTGGAAGAATATGCATATTTTTTATGGGGAGAAACATGATAAAGCAGTATACGAATGATAATTGAGATCATGTTTCTATGCTTTAGTATTAATCATAATTAAATTTATTTTATTTATTCATTTATGATTTTTATTAAGCGCGATGGAAGCCCATCTTAAGTGAGATACTTATACTCGTTGAAATATGAAAACTAAGCGGTTCATAAAAAAATCAACTTACAAAAGGAAATGAAATTTATATTACCGGTAACAAAAATGGTTAACCGCCGTAGTTAGGGACAATATCTATGACTGCAAATTTGATTAACTTATTTTGCTACAATTAGTCACCGTTTTTCAATATCTTTTTTTAATCATTTTAAAAACGTATGATAAGATTATGGTAGACCGGAAGCTATGAAGTTTTAGTGAGCTTTTCATATTGTCAATCCACAAAAATGTGATTAAATGTTTATTCAATGCCCTTGTTTGTCAATGGTTTCTTGAATGGAAGCAATCTTAACTTTGACTCATCTTCTGGAATTAAATTATGTGCAATGTTATGAAGTCGACTTTGTGTTTCAAACAAAGTCATTTATACGCACCACCATCAAAGCCCCGATATCCCGCAAATTTACTTTGTGGTATTTTCTATCGAGTTTTGGGCCGTACCCGGAAAAGCTATGAGAAAATATTGAATCCGGTACTTCATGTATCGCCATGAACAAATGTTATGAGAACTATTTCCATGCCCTCAAAGCCCCGTTCGCCTGCTGTCAATATTTATCCGCGGATTATTAGGGACACTTATCCCTCGCTATGTAAATGATCGGCACACCAAATGCACTAATCTTTTGAATGGAGGGTTGATTTTATTGGAAAATGAACCAGCAAAAAATATGTCATGCTTTGTTGAAATATATGTGATCTTGTTATCACTGGGTATATTTAGACATTTTCACATGTGCTTGACAATCAAGCTTAAGGAACGTATCAGAACATGTTATGCCGAACGATAACATCAACAAATGCTACTGACCAACTTATATTTCAGTATTATCAATGAAATGTCCCAAATAGATTAAGACAACTTTACAGCGTGCAGTTATTGAATTGAAATTTAATATTTGACTTTTACTTTAAAGATAGAGAACGATTCCTGGATAGATCCTTTGTTCCGACTTCTAGAGTGACGCATCAGCAAGGTAGTCATTCTTCCACTGAATGTATTTGGTGTCTGACTATTGCAATGTATATTCAATATGATATCCATTCAATTTATGTGGTTTCATATGTGGAATCAAGTTGTTGTTTTTTTCCAGAGGAATATTATTTTAAACTGATATACACATGAATGTAATCTCCAAAATGATAATGTGATGATAATGTTGACGAAAGCAAACAAGGTATATCCCTGTCTTTACTGTTATTTCTCGGAGTATTTTCTTTTCGAATTTTGATCATATAAATGCAAAAACAACATTACTAAAAAATACCATTTAAATATTGCGAAATCTATCATATCTTTCGAAAAAAAATCAGATTAAATGGTTAAATTATAACACTGTTTTATTATTGTTTTTCCTTCAGATTCAAAAACAAAATATGTTATAGTTTATATTAATTGTGCTTCATTTAGTTACAATAGTCATCAGGTGTCCCCAGACTCTTAAACTGTCCATAATTACCTAATTACATTTCAATTGCGAGTTTCCACCCATCACTTACACAAACTCAAGGGAATTTGAATTTTCTTATTTTGCAAACCTGTAAAAGAAAATGAAGAGTAAAATCACCATAGAATTTCCTGCATCTCTATTCATATATACCCTGACGTTGACATGATTTGCTTACAAAAAGATTAGCAATTATTCCTTTGTAAATGAATTAAGCTGTATCATAATATTGACGCTCTCTCTGCTTTACAGAGTCTTGGCATGACGGCAAACAAGCGTAACAGAATAGTGAAGTGCCAATAATGAATTTCACGCCATAATGAACCAATGGAAATGCACAAGGGGAGGGGCTACCATGTGCTGCGATGAACAAAATCAAAAGAGGTAACACTGAGTGAGTGTGTTTATAACTACAATAGGTAACGTGACTAATATATATATATGTTTTATATCAGCAGTTATTACACGTTTTGTGCTGTAGTTATGATTTATTTTCGGATAACAAAAATAAATAAATAAATACTTCTTCAATATAATAAAAAAAAAATATAATAAATTGATAAACCATTTCAATATAAAGTCCTTTGGATATTTGTTTCTTAGGAAGAAAGGATAATTTCCTGAAGGACTATTGCAGAGGGCTATTTAGAAAACCAGGTGCGTATATACACATTTAAGGTTTAATTTTTGGCTTGAAGGAATAATTTAGAATTAAAATGTCGGAACAGGTTAATTAAGCTTCAGTTACAATCATTCTGTAGTTGTTACTGAACTCATGTAAAACAGGTTAAATGTAGGCTTTATTTAAGTTATTATCTATTTGAAACTGCAAAACCAAAATCTAAATTTATTCATTGAGTTCAGACATCACTAGCTTATAATTAGAATAATTCATGATTGAATACTACGGTTATAGGATATTAAAATTTAATAAATCATTTAATAAAAACGATATATAATGGTGGACATTGAACGAAGTTATAACGATAACCTTATAGCTCAAAGAATCACAACCATGTCAAGATATCTCCCAAAGGCAGTAACAACACGGGTATTTACCATTGAATCCTGGTTGGTACATCGCGTATTATTATTGTTCCATCAAATCGTTATGATAACCAGATATTATTCTAACAAGTAGGTTTCTGCCTCTTACTTAAAGCCTACTCCAGGACCATCGAAGTTATAGCATGCAAACATGATTCGTATTTTAATCTAAACTTAAGTTGTCGTTGAAAAACCAAGATAACTATAGAAAGGATAATAAATTGTTCTTTCGGATTACCTTAAAATGTTTGATTAATTGCTCTTGACTTTTACTGTATCTGATATCCAAAACTAAGAGCTAAGAGTTAAAGTTTTGTGTTGGTGAAGATTAAAAAGCGGGATCTGTTAGACTTTTCGTTAAGCTCAAATCAAATCCATGATATATAATAAAGTAGGTTTGAACAGTTTTCATATGGGTCAGCTAAACTACACACACAAGAAAAAGGTTTTAATTTCCGCTTTAAAACATTCCCACAAGTTCTTTGATTTTAAAACCAACTTTTCAGTTGCGTTCAAACAGATAGATTCATGAAACAGACATACTAGATCAGGTGCAATCGCTGTTTATTCCAATAACCGTTAAGTCAAGGTTGAGATGAAATCATCAGCTGAATGCTGCGCGTAATAATCAAAATCCGGATCTCTTTGTGTAAAAAATATCCAGATTTTGAAACCGAATCCGATTCAATTTTGTAATGAAGTCCGTGTTTCCTCGGTAGGGTATGCAGAGGCTCGTAGCTGTGCGCTAGACAGAAAATATACAACTAATTAAGATAAATGAAAACATGTTTCGTAGCTAAACTTACGCGGAAACGTAGCATGTGAACGTAAACGTCTTACGTTGGCATATGATAACTGTTTAGATTGCCTGCGGATTTGTTTACTTGTAGAACGAATTCGACATGTCTTCCATATGGACATGTCTGTAAAATTAAGATTCCTGAGGCGTCTTGCTTTCGGGTTTAACTAGTTTTCGACTTAATTGATTGCGTATCTGCAAAGCCAGACAGGTAGAACGTAATTATCTTCTATTTTGGATTCTGACAGAAAGGATAGGGATAGTTGTCTTTTAATGAAGTTGAAGAAAGAGTTTCTTTTAAAGGATAGGAGTTGATATTTCACCTGAAATGTGAATTACTTTTCTTTTAAAAGCTTGACACACATTTACAAGTAAAAGCATAAATGAAAAGGAATAATTTGTCAACATGGCAATTATTCGAAATAAAAAGTATTGCAAAAAGGTGATAGGAGATGGACAGAGATAACCGTTGCTCAGTTTACAAATAGCTGATTAAATAAGATATACTGTAATATCGAAGAGCATTGGTACCATGCCTTATAATCACGGTCAGCTGCTAAATGATAAACTTGACAATGAGCAGATATTATGATTAATTGAATAGAAAAAGATGTTGCATAGAGATATACTCAGATTGTTATAAAGGATCTCCCATTGCGTAACACAGATAGTCTAATATTACAAAAGCGAGATAAAAGAACAAACAATAGCACATGTATAACAGGAATAAGCAGGGGCTTATTATCACATATCAGCAGCTGACCAGTTACCATAACAACCAGAATCACAATACAACTAATATACTATTCATTCACAATAAAAAGCTAGTATATTTCGCATTCACGATATATCTCCTTATATGAGCTTACAGGTCATTTGGGGATGCCTACAGAATGGCTCCCACAAAATAGGTGCAGGGTGTTAATGGCAGCAAAATGATCGGCTAAGCAATTGTTCATTTGTCGCCATTATGTGTCGCTGTGGGAGCGACAGAAAGGGACATGGGGAAAACACAAGGCATAATCAGCGTAAAGTAAAAGTGCGAATAAGGCCTCGAGAAGGGGGGCCAGTGCGGTGTGTGTAAATTGTGCCGATGTCGGTTTCCCGGGGTTACTAGCCTTTCCCTTTTTTCCTGGTATGTGTCCCCACCTGGTCATCGATCGAGGGAATGGTGGATTAGATGGAATTATATGGAATTAAAAACAAACAGATAAAAAAGGATAAGTGTCTGGTTGTGTTGCGATGACATTTGCCTGTCTTGTAATGCTGAGACAAAGCTTAACCGCACGTTGTGATAATTTGTTCCATCTTTAGTTGGTCATATCTTTAATGAAGCCTATTGTTTTTCAGTTTTGGTTAATTACTGATTTTTCGAAATTGTCAATTCCAACAGCATTAACTCATATGATCTTTAAACGCAGAAATATATCATTCATTTTAAAGAATAATCGTAAGTCAAATCAAGACGAAATTAAGTCCGCCAAGAAATAAACGTTTGTAAGGGATTCCTATCACATAATAAAAACCATACAAAAACTCGCTATTAAACGATCCAATTACAGTCATACTTATCGATTTATTCACCTTTTGCCTGCTATAACATAGGCGATGATATAGTGAGAATAACCGTTAATAACCATATTTTTCAGCGGTCGTTAAGTGAGTAGTTACTCATTTATTAACACATTTGTTGGCTCTTCATCACAGGTTATGCGAAAGGTAACTCTATCATGAACATGTATAACATGCTCATGATTGAGTACTATGGTTGAATGATGAAATTAATGAGCATTTCGCTTGCAGTATGTACACTTGCGTATAAGAGTTATATTCTCAGATATATTGGAGGAAATTATTCATCTTTATTTCTTTAACACAATGTTCCCACGAGTCATGATATGTTTTAAGTAGTTATTTATCTATTTGTTTAATAATAGTTAGATAAGCGTTTATTTCTTATTTCTCAGAATAATTTTTAGCCCCCCCCCCCAAAAAAAGAGAAAAAAAAACGAAGAAAAAAGAGTGTAACTGAACTTTC
>LQRL01102550.1:21906-32436 GCA_001703475.1 Hydroides elegans
AGACGTGACGGGCGGTTTCGATGACGAGAAATGTCCACCGGATGAAAATGGAACCGGGCCCGATCGAACTCACCTCACGCTTGAGGTAAATTATTATTTTTCGCTTTCTTATATCGTGCTTTCATTTATTTTTATTGTTTAAAGGCTCGAGCTTGTCGGTCTGTCAATTAGTCCGTTCTGTTTTATAAGAGTTTCAGTCAGTTAAGGGAAAAGAAATTTGAAAACCAAATCATCCATTGCGATTCTGTTCTTAAAACTTCGTTTGCATTTTAGTGACCATGTTAACACCTAGTGTTATGTTGTACACTCATGTTAGTTTTAAGTACATAATTCGATGACAGTTAAGGTTGTACGACCTGAGAAAACCACTATGTAGGAAGTACATTTATTTGATAAAATAATATTTTTAACTCAAAATATCCCACATCAAGGAAACCTAACAAAATAAAATTTGGCGGGATCCCATCCGGTATATTTTGTTTTCTTGCATTTCACTTTATATATTTAGCGCGACCCGTACATGTTTTCATTTTTCTGCCCACAAGTTTTCGGCATCTTTTCCTTGGTTCGGATATACACACAACCTCCTGCCAATCTCCATTACCGTTCGCCCTATGCGTTCTCGTTTCCTTTGCCTGAATAAGCACCAGCGAACACCGCCAACCTTCACGGGATGGCAACCAGTTTATTTTCGCGAACATTTTTTTTCTTCTCGTGAACATTTTGTTCTTCTCGCGCGAACATGCACATCGATAAACATGTTAGTACGCTTTGGTCCTGGAGTCATGGGAGGCCTCCGGGGCGCTCTTGATTAGGCCACATGCAAAAATAAAAAAAGACCGGAGGAATATTTTGGTCATAAGAAAGACACAAGCGAGTCTTTTATTTTTAACTTGGTTGTTTTCTTTTCGAGAGATGCGACAACAGTGGAAAAGAGAGAAATGACCAAACAAAAGAAATTAACCGAATCACGAATGTTAAAAGGAGTTAATTTCGGCTTCAAAAGCAATCCTCCGATGTTGCCATGTTTTTGTAGGAAAATTAGCTCAGCTTAGGTCTATTTTACTCGTGACGTTTTTGGCAGGTTCAAGCATTGAAAGACATTTTTCTAATCTCATCGCATGTATTTTTGTGATGACATTTTATCATGCAAACCAAATAGTTTCTTCGTCATTTTGACGATCTCACATTTTTGGCTTTAGATTTCTCTTTGTTTACCTATGTTGGTCATTAATAGATTTTTTTTTCCAAATATGATTTTTGAAACTCAACTGCAGTCTATTTGTCTTTCATAAAAAGGGTCACAATTAATTTATTCATTTATACATTTTATTCATACATGTATTTAATTTACCGTACTTTTCACCATTGTGTTGGGTGTGCCATTTTCCACCTTACGACATATCAAATTTCGAAATTCACTTTTTTTTCCGCTATGATAATTATGTGCATTTTTCGAAATCCCAAGCATAAATTTGATCTTCGATAACCCCGAATTATTATATTTTTGTGCGTGATTTTTCAGCGTTTTAATAAGCGCATTTGCGCATTACAAATGCAGTTATAACTGGAACCTCGAGCTGGCTTATCATGCTATTAGGCGATTTATTGCTTTGACCTGTGTAATCCCGAATACGTTTCTTGTGTGCACACCAAATCCTTATAATTTGATACGCTCATAAATTATGACAATATCTTGATTTGCTAAAGCCAACTTATGAAATCCACACCCCATGAAAAAGTGATGTGTGTGCTTTTTTATTTCGCGGGTGTTTATTAGTTTTTAACATGATCTGAGGATGAACGAAAAACTGTGCGGTCTTTACCGGTGTTTTCTTATGATACAAAAACTGAAGAAAATAAGAAAATCCTCAATTTTGTGAGTTCTTCATTAAGTGCATGTGACGAGAGATGGATGGACATGGTTGTGTCAGTTATGAAGGCATTCTGTCCGTTTACGTCTATTGCACGTCAGATTTTAGCAATATGCGTAATACACGAAATGACAACGTGTAAAATTAGCTGTAGGTTCAGGTTCATATCGTAATGATCGGGTTATTTTTTGGTGAGTGCTTTTAGAAGATTGGTAGGTGAAGGGCCACGGATTTATTCGGAAAAAAGAGTCATGTCGTTTTTTTTCTGTATTTTTATTTGAGCTTAATTAATTTAGATAAAATCACGATGTATTGATGATTCTAATAATTTTACAAAATGGTCATTTCGGGGAGCACATATATTAAATTAAAAACAGATTATAACAGAAAAACAAAAGTGACATTTTGACAAAGAAACAGGTTATATATTTGATTAATTCCCGCAATGAGTACTGAATATTATCTGATGCTTCATGCATAGGGGTTGTCAAAAAATAAAGTTACATTTTCTCAGTTTTTCTTTGCACGCTTTGGTAAATCATGTGATATGAGCGCGAATGTATTGTTTCTCCCACAACTAAACAAAATCACCCAACCGCCCCCAAACAATAGATGACCAAGTTAGCTACATTTAGGGAAAGGGGGTAGGGGTTAGGGAAAAGGCACAGCAGGGACCATTTTGTTTTCTCTACTTAATTTGTTTCAATTCTGTATAACGAGGTAATGGCTGGTATTTTGTCATATTTAAGCCTCCTTTTTATCTCTTTACCGTATTATCCTTTTGTTGAAGGCGACATGACTTTTGAAGGGCTTTGTAATTTTATCTGTTTCACGATTCTACCCTCTAAGCCGCCCCACTATAAGTCGATAACTGGGTTCTAAACCCTATTCCCCTACAGGCATAGGAAACCTATATACCTTGTCATATATTATAAAAGGATATACATTGTTGATTTTATTTTGTTACATTTCGCAAGACCGGTCTAAGACCGATAATCCGTCGGTATATGACGAGTAAGCTCAAACTTTTTTCTCGAGTTCATATTTTCAAAATAAATATATCTGTGACGCTCTTACACAGTTGTGCAAATTTTCAAACATTTGTCTTTGCTTATTCATGTTGTCGATCGAGTAGACCGCGGTACCGTAAAAATGTATATTCTGTTTGGTTTGATTCATAAAGCAAAGACTAGATTACAACAATTATAAAGTCCTTGTAAATGGATTTTATGCGTAGGGTGTATTTCCATTTTATCGAGGTTATTCAATTTATCGAGTTGCGGTCATTGAATAAAATTCCTTTTATCATGTATTTCGGTTTTTATGATCGAAAGAGCTTCCTTTAGAAAAACGGGCCCCATATCTTTTAATTTCTTTTATGCATTGAAATTAGGCAAACATCATTGAAAGTAGTTTGCTCTTACCGAGTAGCGACTTGCCTATTTTATGATGCATTATTTCCACCGAAATATGTCTTCAAAACTATGACAATATACTCAGCACCTGGGTGTAATTGATTTCAGAGTAAATTCATTTATTAGCAAAATGGATCAAACATGTTGAAACTATCTCCTTCCGAATATATCAACATTTCCACAAATAAAGATTCTGATTGAACAATAATGAATCAAGTAATTTGTTGCTTTTGTTAGACATGGAAGGAAAATATTTTGATACCTTGTGTATATTATTGTTGTTTTGCTTATCGTAGATTGGAGTAATATCAATGTTTATGTTGCATATTACTGCCTTTCTTGGGTTGTTTTCCGAAACCCCTAATCTGAATGTCCTTTTAATTATCACTACTGTGTAATATGTCTGTGATCATATTAGCGGCTTAGAGAGACAAAGATTAATTTAATTATCAAAACAAGTTTACTTAGAGGAGCTCAGATGTATCTTAGCGGCACAAATTATTTCGATGCACATGTCAATAAATAAATAATCATGTGAATACAAATGAGTCTCACGACACATTGAGCCAAAAACCGTTAAAATCGTTCAAATACATTCAAATTACAGGAGTATCAGTGCGTCGAACTGACGAAAAATAAACATGTTTCCTTTTCCATTCGATTTTTTTTGTCGATAATATTTCATTTTATATTAAAAAGTACTGTTATCATCCGCTCACACAGCCCGCTCTTCTGTATTTTATACAATACCAAAAATAAACGATTGCTAAGATCACCGAAAAGATTATTCATAGCATACATGTACATTTACATACTCAAACCATACACAAAACTGGTAACATTAATAATGTCTATATATAATATTCCTTTTCTTTCTATCCATAGGACATCAAGCGCATGAAGTGCCTGTACCGCAACACACCGGATGTAGCTCGTCACGCGCCAATGGCCGCCGTCGCCGCCAAACCGGAAACACGTGCTAACTACCAAGGTCACGCCTACAACGTGCGCAAAAACGCTGAGGTGAGGGTCATATCTTTGTTTATATTTATTTGGTTTTATAAGCATATTGTAATCAGTGAGTGGTCAACAATATCTGTTGGAATGGATAAATATGAATAAGGAATTCCATAAGCCTAACAGCTAAAACACAGATCTTATCATTTACTTGGGTTCTTTTTTCGAAATTACCCGTACCACATTATTGCGCAAGTTAAGAACAAAATAAGAAATACCGATTAATGATACTAAAATGACATTTTACACCAAAAATTAGGGCCACCGCCTTTAAACGGAACTTTTCTTACAACCCGAGCCTATCTACAGTTCGATCATAGTCAAAATGCAGCTAATTTTCCCTTGACTCATTGGACTTTGAGTGATTACCCATAGCCCTTGACTTGAAATTGCTTTTGAAAATTTTACGTAACTCATGCGCGCGTTTCCTATTTAAGATTAAAAGAAGCGAGAGAGCGGGTGGTGGTGTCCCGGTAATTCATGTCCTTTGTTAAAGTCTCGCAGAGTTTAAATAAACAGTCTTCATAAAACACGCAACCTGAAACGCAAATATGCCCTCGCCCCTCTTACTATAACCCCCCTATGAAAGACATAAATTTAAAGGGGGTGCTTTTGAAGATTTGAGAAAGAGAATTATCTCTGTCCCAACTATTTATCATTCTGCTAACTAGATTTGAATTTCAAGCATTCCAGGGGTAATGGTAGTTTTGGAGGGGCAGGGAGGACTGTTTTGGTATCCAACCCAACGACGCCCCGTAATTTTCATTCGAAGCAAGTGATTATTTTTTAATTATTTTCTGTCTCGTTTTTCCTCCTCGTTTTACAAGATCGTTAATCATTGTCATTAGATTTTAGGTGTTAATTTTTGTCACTATCTGTTGAAAGGTTATAAATAACGGTTTTTGACATATACACTTATCATCATATGAAAAATAGCGATATATACAGAGCAAACAAAATTACATGCCGATTTATTAACGTCAATTTTATCCTAAAACAAAGTTTTTAAAAGGGCACTACCAAATAACAGCTTTTTGTATTTGAGAATTTTTTGTGTAAGAATTTTAGACAAAACCTTCAATAATACTGCTATTTTTCAAAAGAAAGTAAATATGACCAAACCAAAATACAGCATTCGATATATTTCTTCAGTTGTCACAATTTGCCAAGTTACAATTTTTCCCTTAATGGCACTTTCATGCCCCAACTCGATATTGGTAATTCCTATGGACGCTTCTTGCATACATATTGCACTAAATTGGATAAAAAGGGATTCGAAGTTGACCTTCCAGAGAACATCCAAGAATATCTTTAACTGAGCTATTTTGAGACGCGATCTTAATGCAAGAAGGAAATGAAGAAATTGTCAACATATCTTGCATTCTCATTTCTACATTTGTTAATTCTTAGTTTAGAAAGCTGACTAGATTTTTACAAATAGTTAAGATAACAGGCTGTATATATCTAAAATACATGAACACAATTTGAAAAAAGAAATAACCGTGAATCAAGCAGTGTTTCTACCTTTATTGCTCGCTCCATCATTGGCATCTTTCAATTTGATATTTCATCGCGTGATATTTACATAAATATATGTCTTATAACTTATAATCCAATTACATGTACATTGTACTATTAAGATCCAACTAACACATAAATTTTCTTGTACTACATTTTATTCAGTAAACTATATATCTTTTTTTCTATTTCGCAGATGCAGGGTATCTTCGACCTGTTGAGCGACGGCGAATCGCCCTTGGACGACGACTCAACCGACTCCAACGCCGACAGCGGCCACGGCACCAGCGAAACCGGAAATGACGTCAGCGCCCAAAAGATCAACTTGAGCGCCGACGAACGCCCACCCACTGTGGTTAATAATAAAGGCGTGCTGACCCCAGTGCACGTGTACTTACAGGAGATGCCGCCTGTGACGTCATCTGCGTCATCACAACAAAGGGCGCCACGTGGTGGTGATCACGTGAGCACTTTTGGCGCGCATTTGAATCGACCTGCGCATGCGCAACAGCCACAAACTGATAATCACGTGTCACAACAACAACAGCATCAACCGCAACAGCAAAGACACAAACCACAACAACATGTGACTTTTGATTTATCCAATCAAAGCCCATCGCATAAACAGTATCAACAGAAACCCGCTCACCACCATCAAAGTGGTAGTGGCGCTAGTAGTCATATTCCTCAACAACAATCTTCTGCTTTCCAACGAACTCATCCCACGGCTATGAACACCCATAGTCCCCGGACATTTAACCCCCACCATAACCCGGTCAATAACCCCCAAGTGTTACGCCCCGCGGGGCCGGACACTGGCGCGCCTTATATGGACATGACGGGTGGCGCGGCGTCGCGACGTCTGCCGCCCCATCTCGCGGTGACGTCCACGCCACAAAGTGAAGTCAGTGAAAGCTGTGATAATCTGTCGGTCGCCTCGACGACCTCTGGCGAGTATTTCGTGCAACTGGACAATGGCGGGCCGATTAAATCAGTTGAAGTGTAGGGCCAAGTTGCGGATAACATTTTCGTTATTGGGTTCACATTCTTAAAGCAATCAGTATTGATATGATTTGCAGGGAACCAGTTGGTATCCCCATCCCAATATTTCAGAGTCGTAAAGTTTCTTTACAAACAGTGGTGATGAAATGTTTCGACTTTTCTGGTTTACGTATAATATTACTGGCAAATTGTATATTGTTGAAATAATATATTTTCTGTGTTCATATATTCATGTAAGCAATAAACTATTTCCATGCAAGAACAACATAGCACTTATTCTATGGTTCCATTTTTTTTTGTAAAACTGCTATATTATTGAATATCAAAAGCAAATATTATTAGTATATATTAATATCCATGGGCTTTAGCGAGCTTATTTGCTTTTAATGCTTTCTGAGATTAGAGATTGAGTAGTAAATTTATTACTTTCTTACTAATAGAGTTGGTACAAGTGTTGTTTGCACGTCGAATAGTTAAAATATTTGTAATTTTAATCCTTTCCGTGCCGTGCTGATTTGTGTTTGTTGCCATTGTGAAATTGAAACGTCTTCAGAATATAAACATGTTTTATTTCGAGAATTATGTTTCGACTAATTTTGTGCATATCGAAAAAGGCATATCACAATTTATTCGTCAGATATAACTGTCCAATTTATTGATATAACTCCATATTTAAATGTCGAAAGTTAAACTTTGTCATGTGCCCGGGAAATGAACTCTTAGTTCTAAAAATGATTCTAAGGAATATCGGAACTATTATCAGTGAAATATGACATGTTACATCAATAAACTCAATGTTAACCAATACGCCACCACGGGTTGCATTTTAGCTCTATTTCTTCTCCATATATGCATTTGTTCCAATGTAAAATAAGTATTATCACTGATCAGAAATAGATCGTGTTTCTACATATCTGAGTGGAATAATGTGTTTTAAGTGCTTATCATAGCTGGATTCTCAGTGTTTGTTTGCTGATCCATAATAAACATAAATCTCATCTTTAAAACTCTCTTCGGGGAGAAATGCAAAAATATGATCAGAAAAAGATGCTGTTTATAGATTTGTTTTGATAGTTATCATTTTTAGAGCGAATATTTTGTTCAGCAATAGCTTCAGGAACTGATTGTCTAGGACATATGCGCATAATGTTATCTCCGAAAGTTCTACCATGGAAGAATTTTGTTTATTTATAAATGAGAAAAAAATATGAAGATTACCTTCGGTTAAATTCGATACAAGCTTCTTATAAATGTTGTTTAATAATTGGTATACTCCACATAAGATGTAATTTGGAATTGCAAATTCCTTCATATTATTACATTATAAGATGGAAGAAGTGTTTGTTAAACTTAATACAATAGTATGCAATATGCAAAACGTATAAAATGTAGCTTTAGGGTTTGGTCTCATGATTCATGCAAACCGTTATTTGTTGTTAATGCAGTAGCTGCGAATTCGTTGTTTACTTTTATATTGTTGCCGAATATGAAATAAATATTTATAAATAGTTATGCTATTTTTTTCCTGAAAGACATCCTTGAAAGAATCAAGAACATATTCATAATTTGGTTATATCTCATACACATAGAACATTTGTTTTGCATTATAATAATATCATCGACTCAATTATTGACAACAAAACCTTAATAAGATTTACGATAAGTTATAAATTGTTTTGAAAATCATAAGCTTTACAATAGTCATGTTTTATTTATAGCATAATCCCGATTTTTTTCCCCAAATACAAGCAAATAGCTTTTTAAAAGTGCATTGCATACAGTCCCTTGCAGTTTATTGAATGGTTAATTCGATAATAGCTTTATTTGCTATAAATGAACGAACTCTTTAATCTACTTATTTCATTGGTAAACCGTTGGAACCGGGCCACCTCAAATAACAGGTGTGTCTTTTAACAGTCCCGTTTAATGGTTTGATCATGTTAGAACATGTAACTAAGCTATATGCATTTTTTATTGCATCCTGGTATATTTAAATGTTTTGTTTTGTAAGAATATTGATGAATTCTTAAATAATGGAATGATTAAAGACTCAAGCGATTAAACGACAGAAATGACACACGACGCACGATACTCGCTATGGATACTAAAGGTAGATAGATAATCCCGAATTTCATAATTTCTAATCTATAGAATTCTACTTAATGCTTGAAGCATTAATACACGACAAACAATACACGAATAAACGATAGTTAGCAGTGGATTTGTCTGTCATAAATACCCTATCGAAACATATAGTAATTCGAATCAGTGACCTTTACTCACAGATGTCACATAATGTCTGGACAGAACAATACTAAAATACATGCAATATTATTATAATTTATCCAAGAAAACAGTTTTCCCTAATTCCATGCATGTCATTTCGTACAAGTGCATCCATGCATATACATTAATAACAACCCAAGTTTATTTAAATTATTTTGTGCTAACCCAAACTTGACTTACAAATCCAGACAACTTGGGGGTCCGTAAAGGCAGTTAATCCGGAGACAGCATATCTCGAGCACTCTCAAATTTGTTAGCAGTTAATAGGTCTCATTATAGCTTGGATCATGGGCTACAGTTCCTTTTCTTGAAGAGATCCATACATATGTCTTAAAACGATTCGCTTATATATATATATTTCACTTTAGCGAATCACTTCACTATATTGATATATTACCTACCTACCTAGTTTATTGATACCCGCATATTATACAACTTAATATTTAGGGGAGTTGTTGAACTTGAAAAGTGATACGGACCGGACCAAACATCAGCTTGGTGTAGCTCCTCCGATGTGGCTTGAGCTATGGCCTGCAAGCTGGAGTACCCAATCTGTGTCTCACGTGGTATGAGGCTTTCGACTTTTTCTGCAAGCTGGACCTAGATGCGTATTTTGGTAGTTGAAACGTAATTTTATCAAATAAAGCAGAGTTGACCACCCATTTTAACATACCATATAGTATAGTATGCAAAAATGGACTTAAGTGGCGTCTCCATGTACGCGTTTGGGTCTCCGTTTGCGTTTGCGTCTGCGTTTTGCATCCGTTTTGCTTAAACCGAGTTCACTGTTTTCTTTTCAAGTGTCTCCATGTGTGCGTTATAGCATCCGTTTTCGTTTGCGTTTGCGTTATGTATAACGCAAACGGACCCGATCGCTCAGTGAGCGAAATATCGAGAACGCAAACGCAAACGTAAGCCAAAACGGACCAGAAATCCCTGAGATCCAGATAGGAAATTCCAGATTATGACGTAGAAAGGTGTTTCCCGAATGTTGGCCTTGGCCTTGTTTTGTGTCAAATTGTGCTTAATTCATGCGGAAGTAGTTGTGAAATTGAGCATCATCAAGATTCAGCTCCTTTATCAAATGATAATATGAGCCAAATTGTTTTCTCTTCCTAGAAACAGGATATATCCAAAATCTGTGCTTTCTTATATTTTTATGCCTTTTGCGGCGTGAAGTAAGGTAACATTCAACATTAAATCATCATCTTCTTCCTCTTCATCTAAAAGCCATATGTTTTCCTACATCTTTATTTTTCTCGTGACTTGTTTTTATAGATCATGTGATCTGATCCGTTTTGTATAACGCAAAGCAAACCGCATGCAAAACGCAAACATGGAGACAGTGAAAACGCAAACGCGAACGCAAACGCAAACGGATACGCAAACGCGAACGCGAACGCAAACGCAAACGTACA
>LQRL01102556.1:11173-22266 GCA_001703475.1 Hydroides elegans
CAATTAAGACGAGCAGTCAATTGTAATTTTATTTTAAGTGTGCATTCATGTTTTTAGTAACAATACAAAGCAAACTTTAAATAAAAATGATTTTATGATTGATAAATGGATAAATATATAAACACTTCATTTTTATGAAGATGATTACTTAATCGATTCCTTGGACGGGATGTCATTGCAATAAATATTGCAATCACTATATCAAAACGTAAGATATTATTATTGATACTTTATTGTATCATTCAATAAACCCAACCCCTTTATTAATACGTTTGTTAAACATTGTGAACAAATAAGACACATTACATATACGGCACACATTACTTGAATGCGCATAGTGCATATAAGTAATGTGGGGGGTGATTATTTCTACGGGCACATTGTTTCTACCCAACACCGGTACTTTTTCCATTGTGCCCGGTACTCTGAAACCTAAATTCAACCCTGTCATATGCCCAATCTTGCGCATAGCAGTTCGTTTAATAGAAATTATTCAAATATAACATTGAAGTGTAGAAACTTTACAAGTTGATTTCAAACAAACCTATCTTTTAGATATGTTTTCTTGATATGAGATTAAATATGAAATATTTGTTTATCATGTTCTCAAATTAATTGTTGGAATCCAAGTTTCATTTTAATTTGTGTTTCAAAATATTGTCAAAATTCAATACCTTTATGTTGGGAAACATATTTTGTAATTTATCAAAAGTGCCAGATTGAAACGTCGAAAATATATTTTTCTTTTCGATTTTGTACTCAAAAATATTATCAGGTATAATATTATTTTGCGAAATGTGTGCTATATATCAAACAATTGTGGCTTGTGTTAAGTGAATAATATAATAATACTTCATGCTTTCAGGAAAATACGGGAAATTATTGCCCCGAGGGAGACCGTCCGTGAGGGCCCAAAGGCGAAGCCTGAGGGCCCACCCGGGCGGTCGCCCGAGGGGCAATGATTTTCCCGTATTTTCATGAAAGCATGAAGTATTATTTTTATTATATGCTTTTTGTGTTTATATTGTTAGCATGGGTTTATAAATAAGGCACAACGTAAGACTCAAGACCATAAAACTTGGAGTTTCTTGACTAGAAACCTCAATTGAAATGCCACCCGGGAGGGTTACGTTAAGAACAAAAATTACGCAATTAATGCAGCGTCATATTCAAATTAGCATGGTGACGTTATAATTGCGTCACCGGGAAAATACGGCTTTTTGAAAGCCCGGTGGCTCGCCTTATGTTTTCTTTATAAAAACAACGTCAAGCATGTAATAAAATAATTTGTTGCACCCGAAATTTGGCAAACTTGTCATTTAGCAAAGTGTTGCACTATAATAAATGTTATCTATAGGGATAGATAAGATATAAGCTTCAAACACATAGTCGAAACACATACACTGTAGTTGAAACGTCTAAAATATTTTTTTTTTCTTTTCGAATTTGTACTCAAAATTAGAATCAGGTATACTATTATTTTGCGAAATGTGTGCTATATATCAAACAATTGTGGCTTGTGTAAAGTGAATAAAACATTTTGTTGCACCCGAAATTTGGCAAACTTGTCACTTAGCAAAGTGTTGCACTATAATAAATGTTATCCATAGGGATAAATAAGATATAAACTTCAAACACATAGTCGATAATAACAGCTTGAATATATTCCAAGTAAAAAATCAAAACAATGTTTAGTAGACTTAACACGTCAAACATGAAATAAATAAGTTTTTCTACCAAGATGTTGCAATGTCATACCCTGCCTTGCCTTTAGTGATCCAACAATAACAGCAGAGCAGCTAGATCGATTCACAAATGATTTACGAAATACTGGCATATACAATTTGGCGAATGCGTGGTGAACGAGTGACTTACCATGTATCACCGTATCAAATCAAGATTAACAAACCTATAGTTATGCCCATCGTCCAACGCTTACTTCACCCTTAAGGAATGGAGGAAAGGACAGTATTTTTAGACACGATCTTGGTTTACTGGTATATCAACGAATATATACACTTCATGTCAAAGAAATTAAGAGTTTGATAGGTTCCATTTCCCAATCGCGTTTGATTATCGCATCGTTTGTACACCTACTGCCTTGCTTTTATGAAACAAAATTCAAGAAAATAAAGTAATGGAACTCAAATGAATCAAGGTAATGATTTGTTCCATTTGCAAATCGGGTTTTCATATTGCCTCCCTTGTAGTTGCTGGTATTAAAGGGAGGAAAAACTAGTAAATTGAGGGTCGTAGAGAGTTAATTGTAGGCTCGAACGGATAGTCAAAACCGGAAGTGCCACTTTTCGCGCAAAAATATGTGTAATATCATATGTGTAACATCTTATGACACAATGTTTATAGTGCAACAAATGTATCGACCATGTAATAATTTAACAACACTATTTCTAAGGGTTCGACAATGTAATCATTTAACCAAATCACACTATTTCTCTCCCACCACCAGGCGAAAGAGATCATTCGCATCTTAATCGGTGGCGCCCAAGTGGTGGGCAAGGCGTTCACGCGGGCTGTAAGGCGCGAAATGGAACAGAGTCAGCAAGCGGCAAGGGCGCGCGCGTCGGCAGGCGGTAGCAAAGCTGACCAACACCGGGCTGCGGCCAATGACACGCTTACCGGCATGTCGGTTTCGGTAAGAGAGGGTGTGCTTGGATTATATTTGCCATTTCGTTTTGTGATACAATAAGGCACGTCGGTTAAAGTTATAGAGGGATTATATTTGTCATTCCGTTTGCTGAATACACATGTAACAATAAAGTGATAAGAAGCGCCAACTTGCATTTAAAATTTTGTATATTTTTAGTTGTCGATGTTATTTATCAAAAACCGTTTAATTACATCAATTATAATAACTGTATTTTGGTCAGGATTTATTGTTAAAATGTTTGTTTGTAGCCGTGATAAAGAAAAATTGGATTTAAATTGTTTTTAAACTGTATATTTGATAAATTTGCTCGATTGTTTTATTTCAGGAAGCAAAGCAAATTCTGAATATTAACGACATTCATGACAAAGAAGAATTGATGCAGAAATATGATCATTTATTCAAGGTCAACGACAAAGCTAAAGGAGGATCACTTTATTTACAATCAAAAGTAAGCTTGAACTTACATATCTATGTGATTGGATTTCCTGATGATATTGAGAAGGAAGATTAAAACTTTCTAAAAGTCAATTACAGAATAGAAATATACTCATAGTTGAACTTTGAAGTTGTAGTTAATTATTGTAGTTAGCAGTTATTGTTTGACGCATTAACATCAAACACATGTTGACATTTCATTTAAATATCAAGTCTTTCGCAAGTTGATTCTGAGGCAGAGCATTTAACCTTCCCATGTTATAATCAGGACATGTAATCTATTAAAATACTCATGATCATTACGCGAACTGGGTTTTTACTGTAACGTTTCCTGAAATTGAATTTTCCGATGCACGAATATAATATATTCGTGTGTGAAGTCAATTATGTTTATGTGATTCAATTTTAAGTTAACATCATTGTATATAGCTGGTAGAATAAAAATAAGGTTCTTAAGTTAACTCATTTTGAGTCTTGAATCCTGGGAATTCCAGTTGTCAATGTCCAAATTTGGTGGTATTTTCTTATTTTTCCTACTTAGATTTTCAAATGAAATTGAAAATTAAATTGATATTATTATAACAATGGCATTGTTTTGTTTTAGGTTGTACGTGCCAAAGAGAGAATAGACCAAGAAACTGGGGGAACCGGAGAAGCTACGCAAGAACAAACAACGCAAAACGCGGATAAAACGTGACGAATGAATAAATTCTAGTTTTTGTTTCAAAGAAGTCGTAGGTAGAAAATTGACGAATGGACACGTTCAGTGCATTTTTTTATGTGTAGGCTATATATTCGTGAATACATGAAAGTATATATGAACAAGTGTACGAAAAAAAATATTCTGCATTCTGTGGTTGCGATGCATCAGACCAAGCTGCCTGATGCATGTTTTAATTAAATTTACTTTTCACATGATTATTTTGATCATTTGACATTTTGTATAATTCTTAAATAAATTGTCCCCTGCAATATATTTAAAGTAGTCCTATATTGTATTAGTATGAATAATTCATACTTCATCGCTACTTAAATATCGCTTTGATGACAGTTATGGCTGTATCATTTATTGAAACAACAAATGTATATCTGTTTCTGAAGTGAGTTGTTGTAAGCTTGGTCATTGTCCTTAGCGATTTATACAAGTGTCAGAGTTCATGAGTTCAAATACACGTGTATGATTTGTCAAAATTGAAATAATAGTAATAAAAGGTGTAATTGCGCATTCACAATTGATTATATAAACTAGTTGTCAACGATAATAAACATGCTTTTCAACAAAAATATTCTTATGTCTAATAAATAATGTAAAACAATATAAAGATTTGTTTTTTTTTTATGCATTATTGGCTCACTTTGATGTCACATAATTTCGTTGGAACATTTCTACTGATTGATTAATTGCAAATCGATGTACGTCGTATAATTATGTGTAATATTTCTGAATGAAACACAACAAGACTCATGTAAAACATTTTATTTCGACAAAAGAGTTCCATTCTATCACAGGCTTAGAACAACTGCAGATGAATTAATATGCACCAAATGGTCTCTAATCTACCTTTTGATTTCTACTACACAGTTTTCAAAGTTTTTCTATGGATTGAAAATCAATATAATCGATAAAATGATCTACATCACCTTAAGCAAAACCTTTTCTTGGGACATACAAATTTTTGTTTCAAAGCCTTACATATCTTATAATGCAAGCATAAAATTCCTATGAAAAACAAATATCTTTATATTATAATGATCACTTTAGAAGCAAAACCCTTCAATTGAGCATGACAAAACTATCCTGAATTGAGAACTGACCTGTTGAAATTATAGTGAAATTGCTTGGTACACGATGTATAATTGTTTAAAGTTTGGTCCTTTGGATATAACATTTTTACTTAAAGAAACATATAAACCGGTACATTTATTGAAATTCATACTAATTTCAATGGAATTCGTTAACATTTCCTTATTATCAAGCTGAATATTACAAGGACATAAGTGGTCAGCCTGATTCCGTTTGTATCATCTCGGCGAAACCTTGTAAACAGGTAAAGCGTCATACACAATACCAAAGGAAACAAATATGAAACTCGAAAGCCTGAAATACTACAACAGCTTTACATCCCTCTCCCCTTTCCATATTTGTGAAAATGAAAAGTTCCCTATATGTATACCTAAACAAAATAACGCGTGTCTTATAACATCCTCAAATTGTAACAATGAAAGGGCACCCACATTTTGGTATTGTTCAAACTTTACCCTTTTAATACTTCTAGATGTAGAAACCAAGTATTTGAAATCAGAACAAAGTGAATCAGTTTACGCCAATGCAAATTTTATAAAAATCGCAATATGTTTTTTTCTCAACCCTATGCACAAAAGGCAAACATTAAATTTATGACAAATTTTGTCATCGATATACATGTATTGTCGCCTATAATCAAAACGAAAAATAACCATTCGTACATACTTAACTCTTTCCCGTTAATACGTGACGCTGTAACCTAAGACCAAGCCAGTAGCGCAATAAAATCATGACATCATACGCCCATGGTTCACAGGCCACAACATGACGCAACGGGGACGGCTAATATAAAAACGCCTTTTCTAAAACAATCATTACAAAAAAGCTAGCAACAAAATGCACAAAAAGGCACAGCAGCAGTGGGTCACTTTGTGAGCACTCTTTTTATTCCAATATAAAGTGTATGAAGCGCTGTATAATATATCTTAGTAAATCCAAAAACGGATTTACTGCGTCAAGGTAAATGTTACCTGTCTATGAGAAAACACAATTTAAGATGAGTTCACAGCATTAAAACACAAGTTATTTTTGTTAGTATAGGGGTCTAAAGGTCATAAACTGAACCTTATATCATGGATATATTGTACGTATACATCAATTTCTAATTTGATCTATCTACTCGATTGTTATAAGATACTGCAATTAAACAACGCGGGGCTATTCACTATTAATCGAGAAAAAAAAGTCTTAACAACACCTCACCGAGTTGAAAAATCCTGCAGTAAGATAGTTAGAAACAAAAAACGCAAAAAAGTTATAATACTGAAAACTGAAAAAAAAAACTAATGACTATCAATGTGAGAGGACTTAAGACTAAGATTAAGTACATTACTCAAGTATAGGCATAGGTATAGCTGTTTGAAACTTAACTATCGAGTCGGCCTAAATAAGGGACTAATCTAATGTGGCTGCGTTAGTTTAAGAGCTGTCATATCCAGAGTTTCACGTCTAGAGACTGCTGCAGGTAAATATATAAACGTTATGGGGTCATCAAACAACATCGACCTAACTGGCTTTATCCTGTATCGGTCCCCTATGGTTAATATCCCATATACGAAATAATAGCTATCAACGGGGACCAGTACAGGATATAGACACATTACTTAGGTTGTTACACAGGAAAAGCACTCATGCCGTTATAAATGTTTTAGCGCATGCGCCAATTCACCGGAAGTCCTAAATCGGAAACCCAGATTGTCATTAAAACCAGCAACAACAACAAAATCCATTAACACTTTACTTTTCATTATGTACATCTCCGTCATCATGTGTTAATCGTGGGGAGCGCTGCCATATATGGTAGGGGATATGTAAGTTGCGTTATCCGAAAACCGGAATACTATTTTACACACATTGACACCTTGTTTTGTTGAAGACTACCAACAAATATGTTAGATAATAAATGTTTAAATATACCAGTTACTAAAGATTACAAGACGCATAAGATTATATATAACTTATTTCTAACATCTAAATATAATTCAGGTTCAAACCGAATCATTAACGATAGGAGTCATGCACATATTGTATTCACATTGGCAGTGAATTACTGTCTTGTTCATAAATAAAGAAGGATTAGCACTATTGAAATGTTATTCACAATTAGGGTACGAACGCACTATAAAATGGCTTATGAAGAAGCCAATTGTTTTATTTTCGCATATCAAAATAAGCAAACGTAAAGCACTGTACCGCGGCGATTCTTTAGCAAGGCTAGGGGTAACATGCATTTAAATTCATGCGGAGTGAATACACTTCACAAAATCGTCTTGGTAGTGGAAACTACCTCGTCATGATTGTCAATACAAATAAAACTTGCACTACATAACAATTATTTACAATTTGATGAAATAGTTGTTATAGTTACTCATACAACAACATGAGCCTGAGTCAACAAGGCATTGTGCATAAAGTACATTGTAGCATTCATTCATTTTTTTCTAACATTATATAATCTACACAGCAGTTTGTAAAACCTTTGCAAAGAAACAAGGCACTCGAAAATTTGAGACGAACTTAACAATTAATTAGATATTGCTAGCAATATCACGTTTAAATAATAATACAGTTCTCCAACAAACATAATTCAATAATCATAATCTAATCAATCTATTGTAGCAATAAGGCTACATAACACATTGAACTAAACGCAGTTTTTATGCATGATTCAACAGTCGCAATGCAGGAAACGCTGGTCCAAGGTCGCATTTTGGCGCAGCTGCCACTGAATGGCAATGCAAAGATAAGTCATAAGTAGGATAGATGCTGCTACCAGGCAATAGCCTGTTGGGACTCTCCTCCCGTACCTGGGACATGGGACTTCCCGCATGGGACAAATCAAGCGGTCGTTCTGGGCGGGTTCGAGATTGAGTACGGACTGGTGAGCTTTGCAACGTTGAGCTTGGGGTGGTAGCATCCTGATTTTCGAAAGCAGGTCTTTGGTAGGGGTGATGAACCGGGGGCGAATGCCTTTGATGGCGAGACACAAGGGGAGACCTAGATGGCACAAGGGGTGATGAGTATTTGTCAGTTTGGGGGATGGTGGCGGAGGGGGAATAAGGGGAAGAAGGAGATACTGGCGAGAAGGCACTTTGTTTTGGCGAGGCGGAACCATGATGGTGGGGAGGGCTGCTGGCATACAGCGATTCATAAGGGGAGGGGCGGGAGAAAGGCAGTGGAGGGGAGCCACAAGTGTCGCTATCTGTACCGGATGCGCTTTGAGCTGAATCGCTCAGGCGACCGGGAGACAGGCTGCCGGTAGAAAGGCTCGACATAAAGCTGCGTTTGTCAGTGGCGTTATGTGACAAGGGGGGCATGAGCAGACTGGAAGGGGACCTATCTAGCGATAGATGATTAGCACTATTGTAATGAGAAGCTTCGGGAAGGAGGGGATACCCCAAACTCAACCCCAAAAGTGGGTGATGCCTTGGATGTAAAGGCAGTCCCGACGAAAACAGACCACCGGCTTCTAACAACGCCGCTTTGTTTTGGAAATCTTCCCTTGCTTTCAGCTCTAACAGCCGTTCAGCCGTAAGAGCAGACGACAAGGGACTACTTCCGGCGGTCGATAAAAGAATATCATTATGCGTCGATGCAGCAAAGCCGCTACGCAGATATGCAGCCGACGACATAATATTTTCAGCAGCTGTAGCAGCTCCGAATACATCTCCACGACGTTCGCCCGCCACTCGCTGCGCTTCATCGACCGCCTTCGCTCTCGCGATCTCACTTCCGCTTGCCGATGCCACGTGGTCACCATTTCCGGTCTTCGTGTTCGCGACTTCTTCCGGTCCGCGGTAGTAGTGGCCGTGCGTCTTGATGTGTTTTCGCAGCGAACTCGGGTCGGTGTAGCGCTTGTCACAGCCGGGCATACGGCAGCTGTAGGGCTTTTGTTCTTGGTGAGTGCGAACGTGCTTGAAGCGGTCGCTTGAGTTGCTGTAGGCCTTCTTGCAACCCTCGAACGGACACACGTACGGACGCTCGCCTAAAACGCAAAATAAATAAATATATTGAATAAGATGTGAACACACGTACGGACACACGTACGGACGCTCGCCTAAAACGCAAAATAAATAAATATATTGAATAAGATGTGAACTGGTTTTTTAAAAAAGAAAAAATATTAGACCAAGGATGTTGTTTTCGTGTACACTGTATTTTATTAAATTACATCAAATAAATCAAAACATAATCATTTTCTGAATGCGGATGAAAGCTATAATCTGTATGACGTGTTTTGCGGTTAAATGGTACATACATTTCGAGTAAGCTGTTATTAAGTTTTTATACTTTTATTTTTTCCAATCTTAAACGTAAACGTAAGGCGATTATAATAGCACAATGTAAATTGTATTCATGCTACCCAATAAACAGATAATAAAGGGTTGAAAATTCCATTTGTATACGAATTACGAGGTAGCCTACAGCTAAAGCATATTTCATACAACTTCTAATGCCATGTTGTGTTTTTCCTTTTTTCTTTGCAAAGATCATATACTCAATGTATCAATTCGAAAATCCATTAAGGGTATGATCTTTGGTCTCCTAAGTAGAATTGACGTCAAAGAAATTTCCACAATATCTTATTTTACCTTATATCAAAACAAGTTGTATGGTAAGGGCAATTTTCACACAATACTGGGCCAGAAAAACAGATATTACTATCCCTTTTGGTCACGCCGTGAACTGGACAAAGAAATATTGGATAAGAAGTCATAATTGGTAACAATGTGTCTTCAATATATGCCGATCGGATCCATATATCTGTTGGATCTTATCTTATCTTAATCTAGATAAGATTCAAACTTTTTTTCTGTGAATCGAAAAAAGGTTAAGCCTAGACATTTGTGACATGAATTTGTCTTCTTTTTTTTAACGATATATCAACAATAACATTTCTATTCAACTCATTTTTTCTGCTACCATTTTATCAGTTGGGCTGTCATTAAACACCGTTTTTAGGATAGTTGAGTAGCCAATCAATATAAATCATCGGTTTATGGGAAATGATTCAAGCCATAAAATTGTTTCATTAAGTTTTGCTGTTTTGAGCAATATCAGACTTCTCTAAATGTTTTCTTTTGTAATTTGTTCACGAATCATGTGACATATAAGTTCCACTAGACACCAGCAGGTTTTTAGGTGCCCGATTATTGAGTTTGACCATTAAATATTTGTAATTTGTTCAAGAATCCTGTGACATATAAGTTCAACTAGAAACCGGCTAGTTTTTAGGTGGCCGATTATTGAGTTTGACCATTCTAATGTATAGTCTGGACAATTCAACGCTGACCTGCATGCGAGCCATTATGTGTATGTTGAGATATTTACGGGATGGTTGGCTCGACTAGGACCCGACCAGCTAGAAAGCCGTATAGCGATCCATACAGGATCTGGCCTTGATATCCCAAACCCAATATTGAAAATATTGTATTTAGTCTGACCGTTCCCCAATTTACCTGTATGTGAGCGGTTGTGAATCTTGAGGTTCTCGAGGCGCGAGAAGCTCTTGTGACACAACGAGCACTTGTAGGGTCGCTCGTTGGTGTGCGTGCGAACGTGGATTAGCATCTTGTACCTGGAAAACATAAGAGACAAAGATATTTACATCTAATTATTCAATCTTCTCCTATTGCGCTGTTCAAAAATAGATTTGATTAAGAAATGGCGTTTTTAGACAAATTCTATCTATGGACATCAGGGTTTGCTTTCAAAATAATCATAAAGAGAGAAGATTGAAAGTAAAAGTATAAAATATTATGGATAAAAATATATCTTTGACGAAGAAATATAGGTTAACGAACATTTCTTTCATGAAATTCAATATGCATTGATATAATTTGTTGATCTAGTTACCGGTATATAAACTTGATAGTCTAAAGCAAGTGATTTCAAGAAGGTTTTATAACTGATCAACCTTTACGACCAGCATTCTTACTGATAGCTTAATTTCTATGATAATAGGAGTAAATAAAGTTCAACCCCTTTTTCAAAAGATCACGAATAAACCTGGATCTATTCATTGCGGTTTACGCAATAGGTCACAGGCATTGATACTCCACTCCCTTGGTCGCTATTATGCTTTGAAAAGAGGCGCGGATCATTCGTCATTTTATCAATGCACACGTCAAGTTTATAACCAAACAAACAATTACAAGGATCCATTATTCATGCGAGTTTGATTAA
>LQRL01102562.1:9072-27317 GCA_001703475.1 Hydroides elegans
AAAAAAAAAATGAACATGAACCATATTTTCTAAGAAAGTATAAGTTTTCATAAGTACCTGTGATAACACCAAGATTGGATCTTAAATCATTACCTCGAATTCTGGATAAACCGCGAGAAAAGCATAGACAAATAATTGACAATACCCCATAGCAACAAAAAATGGATAAGGTGAGCTTTATTCTAAGTTTTATAAAATTGTTTTATATGATTTTACATTTTGAATAATTCACACTTTATCGCTGATAAAGTAAATGCGATAAGAGTTAAGTATTATAAAGGAAGTGTATGTTTTTTTACATTATATTATAAAATCATATATAAATGTTTTTTTTTTTTCAATAAAAAGTAAATTAATGTTTTCTATCATAATAATCAATCACAATATTAAATATGTCTTGACTGATGAAATGTATATACAATCTATTTGATATTTCATATTCACATCAATTTCAAGTTTCCGGTCGTGCGCATTGTTATGTTAATGTTATCTAACTAGAATTTATATGTATTTATTATATATGTTTTTATATTTCATTGTAGGTACAACGAAATCAACGAACACCTATCTCGAAGACTTCAATCATTTGGTGCCTCACGTTTGTGTTCTTACCGGCTCATAACGGATTCGAAATCAAATATGCCACAGAGAGCGTATTTCCTCAACACTTTGATGATTTAACTTTAAATCAAAATGAACAACATTCCTTTATCTGGAAACTAATTGAAGCTGCTCAAAATCAAAGACAAGGCTCAAATCGATTTGTTGTTTCTAACATTCTAAATAGCAAAACCAATGAAAGCGGCATAATCGAAAATGACGATAGGTCCATTTTACACATAACTTCGAAACCAATAGTAATTCAGGATCACAAATCACATTCAAAACATGAATCTGAATTTGAACATAATCTAAATCTCGAGCGCAACGGGTACAGTGATAAATACGTCATTGATAATTTAGCACTGAATAATCATCAACAACAGCAACAAAAGAGCGAGCCCCTGCCCAGCAACCACTTGCCAATGGAAAAGGCATACGTTTCCACAGTTGAACCTTTCGTACAGAAACGCCATGGCGCATCCGATATCACAAAGTCGCCTCACGATCGGTTTTGTCGAAAATTATGTCCACTCTGCGAACGTCATTTCGGTCTGCGATTTTCGACGTTGTGTTGGATTGAATGTCGCGACGGTGGACCGGTTGTGGATGCATGTATTGCCGTGGTGTATGGTGTGAAAAAGGAAAAGGATTAGCATCTTTAATGACATTTTACCTCCCTTTTTCGATTTAATTTTCGATCTGTTAAGCCCTCAACGCTTGTACATGCGGTTGCTTATGGTGTTTAGAAGGAAAAGGATTCGAATGGTGGAAATCGAAACCATATCGAGCTCATTTATATATTAAGAACGGAAAAGATAAAATTCGAGCTTTTTGTGCTTGTATTCTCTTTTTTATTGTTCTCATCTTTCTAGAGCTCATTTTCTCAGTATTAATTTAAATTCGTTAAAAATGTGTCTTAAATGTGGGGTTTTACGAAGGGAAGAAATTGGATAAGGAGAAACTGCTGCATGGTTATATGGATAATCGTCGATCTCATTTTCTTGTTATAACCTTAATAATTATCAATGGTCCGTTATTAATTGAAGATAAAAGGTTGTAGTGGTTAGGCATTTATGAGACATTGATACATACGTTTTTTTTTTTTGAAAATCATATGTTGAATAGCCGTCAATTTTACTCACTTGACCAGTTAGCCAGGGCATCTAAGGATATGAGAGACAGCCATGGGTGCTAAAGAATACACTTTTATATTTGAGTAATAACTGAATACGAAGTTTGTTATAGTAGCACGACCCGAGAAATATCTTTCTTGATATTACTCGATTGAGGATATTACATGCATCCTTTACCAGTTGTCAATGATGGTTACATTGGGGAAAATGAGGTTGATATGTATACTTTTATTTTTTTTAAGTGATTCTTTCTTTTAAAACGCCGCACCCAGACAATATACTGATGGAATTGTCGTATCGTCTTACATTATAATGTAGTCTATATATAGTCTATATATAGTCTATGATTTGACCCCATAAATATGCATAGTATAATTGAGTATAATTCTTTCATATTTCAATGGCGTTTTTTGAAAGTCCAACAACAAATCAAATTAAAAGTGAAAAATAATGGTTTGCTATAAGCGCCTGGCTATACGGGAAGCTTTTTTGAACTCTTGTCTCTACCAACCCCTGGTTTTAAATGTGTTCCCTATGACAAACGCTCGATGCATTCTAAAAAGCTAGATGTGTTTTTCAGTTTTCTGTAAGGAATAGATAAATAAATACGCATTGCATGGAGAAAGCTTCCGTCTGACCAGGTCCTTAGGCAATACTGAGGTTTTTTTCTGAGCAAACATAGATACTCTTGTGTTTTAAATGTTTCTTAAAAAGTTTAAACTTGATTTTTTTAGGTTTAGTGATAATTAATTAAGGTATGTAGAAATGCTCATTCATTTTGAAAATACATGATATATTACTTCTTTTTAAACCTTTGAACATTGATTTTGAACCGATTTCTAACAAATAATTAACGATATTTTAACTTTGACCAATTGAACAAGATGAAATATATTTATCTTGTATGTCTTTTAAAGCTCAACTTCGAACATTTTGAACATTTCGAAAATTTTTAATACTTCAAATCCTTGGACATACATTTTGTACCTCCATTGTTATTGGTTGTTATAAATACGCCCTGCAGTTTTTGATACATCTCGACTAACACAAACATTCAACTATTCATAGGAACTCACTTTTTGAAATGAGAAGTTTCAAATCAATCAATTACTCACACGCCCTCTTGGTACATTTCTGCCTTGGACTTTCATTGTTTTGCCATGGACATATTATGAATACTATTTGGAAAACGTTCATAATTCATCAGATGCTCCAACAAGTAGTAAATGTAGTAAGGTTGCTACAGTTTCGGCAAAATGGATGAATGTAAATATTCAATTAGATTTTCGAGGTTATCTCCTCTTTGATGTTCATATATTTAAGAAAAGCACGGAAAATACAGACCGATGATATATCTCTTCAGGCTTATAAACTAAACTCATGAAAAAAAAACTTGCCACATAACAATTAAGTACTTCATGACAATCTCTTGATCTAAACATGAATTCAAACATGAACATGGAGTCCAATTCTTCAACCAAAATGTGAAGAAGGGCTTCATTCATTTCATTTTGTTTGTTTTTTATTTTTTAAGCAAAGGATTTAAGTATATGTCGAAATTCTATGTCATATGAAACCTCAAAATAATTAATGTATAGACCAAAAGCTGTTATCTTTTATTGTTCCAGCTGTACGAAATAATCAATATAGGTATATAATTAAGAAAAAATAGCTACAATTCGAAACACATAGGGATAAATATTTTCGTCTATCGTTTACGTAAATAAAAGTATCTATTTTACATTTAATTTATCTAAATGAAACTCGGCGAATTGTAATTTGATAATGAATGTCATGCACAAATTACATAGCGTCCGAACCAAATACACAAACAAAATTATATGAATTCAATATATAAACAAACGAAAGATTATGATACCGTTCTCTCCCGAGCTAGATCAATGTCCAATTCAATATCATATTCATTCACCCTCCCTTCATAACTCCGTGACATGAATGGTGTAATGATAAAAAACAAGACTGTCCAAGGACAGTGTGCCACACCTTGCACAGTGCTTAGTTAAATAAGGAAATCATGACAAACATGAGCCAGAAGTTCAGTGATCTTTGTTTCCTTTCGACTTCAACAATTATGCGATGTATGTTGGTAAGTGATAATGGCAATTTTCGATGTTAAGATATGATTCGAATATACAACACAAATATGTATGCATAACCCGAAAACACATATATTCAGCTACTAAAATTGGGATACATACGAAAAATATTGCAATATTTGATCACCTATCTCTATCTAACTTTTAATAAATATTTAGCCATTAATGTAACCTGTTCTCTCTCTCTCTATCGTTCTCTCTTTCTCTCTAACTCCCATTCTCTCTTTCTCTCTGTTTCACCATATCTCTATCTGTTACTCCTCATCTATCTAATGACTGATATCAGTTTAATCAATACTTGATATAATTTTACTTGACCCAAAACTGGCTAGTAGCATTGCACATGTTGAATGTTCAAAGTGACATCAAGTTATTAAAAAAAAATGCTGCCTTTCAATTTCATAAATAATGCAGTGGGTTGCTTTTAATGATATTGTATTGAATAGACAAAACAAACCGCACGCCCAACCTAGTTAAGGTCACAAAGTGTTACCCTCAGCCAATATAAGAAATGATTGGTTTCTTAAATGAAAAGTGGATCGATTTCTTAAAAGGAAATGGATGTAAAAATGTCTTGATTATCATGTTTTTGAACATGAGATGTTATTTTGTAAGTTGATACGGTCACTGCGGAGGGATGTAATGAATTATTACATTGTATGCTAATTAAGTAAATGTCATCAAAGATATGTTCTTCCCTTAAGAAATAATAATGATAATATTCTAAAGCCTCTCTTTTAATTTGGAATTTGCTCTCGGTATTATAAAAACACGAAAGACATAGAAGTAAGATGCATTGTGATTTAAGAAAAGGAGAATAATCCAATCTAATTTTGAAATACCTGAACATCATTTCAAAGAGTTAATATGACACTTGAAAAATAGATGGTTTGAGTAAATGAACAAACGTTCAACATTTGGATGGATTAATCGACTGTGATATAATAAGTTTTGGAAATAATATTCGGACTGATTATATGGTAATCTTTTATTTCATATTTCGTTATTTGTTTATCCTTTTTGTTTTCATTTTTAGATTTAGAAATTATGTTCCTTTTCTGAATAAAATATTGATACAATTTTATACATAAGAATGTTCTTTAAATGAGGTTTGCTGACAAACGTCGGCTTATATATTTAAGCGCAATATTTAAGTTTCGAAGTACCTGAGCATTTGTAAATATGTTTAAATAAGATAATTAATCTTAAATAGACATAATTAGCGTGAAATCTAGGTGACATATGATATAATAATTTGTTCATATTCACTTTTTTTCAGATCCAAGACTAAACCTTCGAGATGCCTCGGTCAGAATTGTTCCTGCTCTTACTTTCGTTTATCCCCATTTTTAATTGCAATCTTCTGGACTTTTCAACGAAAAGCGTTCCAATAAACGATATAAAGGATAAATCCATATTAGAACAATCTAATCAAGACAACATTGAGAGACATAGAAATATTAGTCATTTCCAGCTTTCAAATCCAACGAATGATACCCAACGGACTAATAATATGCGACAAAATGATTATAGCAACATCAAAACTAATTTGAAAGTAAACGAATTGCGGACATTAAAACCAAGAACAAACAAATTAAAAAGCAGTCATCTACCGAAGTCAGACTCAAAATATGAAGTTACTCCTTTCAGTAGCATATACAAAATGTCGTCACAAACTAAATCGACGGATAACTCAAAACAACTAAGTGGCAACATAAAATTTCTTCCGGAGCTACTCCAAAGCGCAATGAATAACATTCATCATATATCAACACTGGAACCGAAACTCATCCAAAAGCGAAGCGCCCATTATACTGTTTCGCATGTGAAGAGAGCCGGTGACCATACCGTTTCGCATTTGGACCGATTTTGTCGTCATCTGTGTACGCAATGTGAAGCGCATTTTGGCTTGCGATATTCGTCAATTTGCTGGTTGGACTGCAAAACGGCGGGACCGGTGCGTGAGGCATGTATATCGCTTTTGGTTGGTGTCAATGAAGAAAGGGACAAATAAACGGATAACAATATTTAATATGCATGGCCAATCCCAGTAAAAATAGAACGAAAAATTGATGTTTAACACGTTTTTTTTTCAACAAATGTCAGGCGCGGATTTAGAGGGGGCGCACCCGGCGCACGCCCCCTGTTCGCTCTTATATGTAAGACAAAAATATAAATTTGCGCCCCAAGTTCAGCCGTATAATTTATACTGTTGCGCCTTCAGGTTCAATATTTTCTGGATCCGCGCCTAAATTTGTTTTTGTAGTTTTGAAACGTAGATAAAAAGGTTGATTACAATGTGATATGTCCAGTTATGTGAATCGATAAATGCATTATTTCATCATTTTCATTAAGTTTGTTTAAATGTGTTTTATTGAATTGTTAAGAAAATATATTAACACTGAGAATACAAACTTAAACGGCATGGTCAAAGGTAATTAAGAACATTATTCGTCGATTTGGTGGTTGGATTGCAAGACGGCGGGACCGGTTCGTGAGGCATGTATATTTCTGCTGGTTGGTGTCAATGAAGAAAGGGACAAGTAAATTGGATACGAAGACATACAATATGGGCAGTATTATTGATAAGGTGTGGTTTTCAAATTCATTGTGATACGCTTAATGCCACGTTCACCAGAAAGAGCACAACCCAGTAAACAAGGAAACGGAATTTACACGTGTTTAATTCGTTTTCGATTTCGTTTTTTCCACGTTTTTTCGGCACGTTTTATTTACGTTTTTATGTCCATCACGAATTACGTGTTTAAATCGTTTCCTGAAAACGATATAAAACGTATTTTGCACGTTTCTGGAACGTTTTAAAAGCGAAAATAAAACCGCTTTTAAAACCAGTTTCAAACCTTTGGCTGCTTAGATCTAGACTGACTTTTGTCGCGATTGACTTGAAAAAAAACACTGACCATCCGGAAAGCATGTCAGCTGATTGTATATGTTTTTGTATATATTTACGTATTTAAAATTATATTTGAATCAAATGTCATTTTAAATGTAAGTGTTAAAAGTGGGAAAAGGGAAATAATTAAACATCAAAGGGATCTTACAAGTTTGAATATTATTATTAAAAAAAAACACATAATATATTTTGAAATGTGAGTCTTAATTTTCTTGTTAAAACCCTAGAGTATCAAGAAAACTAGTTATGAATATCATCACATTGGAAATTAATTATGAAATTTAAACATCCCTAATCCATGAATGTTTAAATAATCCTTCCATGTTTTACCTATTATCCTCCCCTCGATCAGTCTCTCTTACAAACAATATTACTTACCCTAGAGCAGCATCATCACTTCAATTCATATTTCATTTATCTTTTACAAGTATGTAAATTCATTGTGTATAGTGATTTTGTAAAAACCCAATTCAATCAACCTTTGTGTAAAGGCCTCTGGAAAACTATACATTGTGAATATATATTTTCCCAGGGCTTCCAGCAACTAAGTTACATCACAGTAAAAGCCATAATCCTATGAAATCAATGAGGTTGGATAGTCATTGATAATTGTCTTTAATAATATCTTGCTTAAATTAACACTTTATAAGATTTACATATTTATTGATGTTTTCCCATGCTCTCATTTTCGTCAAAACGTTTTAATATAGTTTCCAAAATACGTTTTTATAACGTTTTTCGGAAACGAGTTTTTCTTGTTTCTCAGTTACCTAAAACAAACCAAAATATGAAAACGTGTTAAAAACGTGATTAACACTTAAATGAAAACGTTCTTAAAACGTTTTAAAATAGTACTCGGAAACTTTCTGCATAAAAACGTGGTAAAAACGTATTTAATACCTTGGTGAATATATTACCTAAAATGCACCAATAGAAAACGTGCAAAATACGTTTTTGTTTACTGTGAAAAGGGATTTTATTATGTTTTTATACACATGTGACTTTCAGTTTAAAGCCTATTGTGTAAGTTATACGAAAAAAAATTGTTTAAAAAAAAATTAATTCCTTTTGCGCTTTGTTTTGGAGTAAACGCAACTTAAGGTATGTGATACGGCTGGTTTAAAATTAATACTAAAAGCCAATACCAATTTATCATTTTGGACATTAAATCGATAGAAAAACTGTTATTAAAATAAAATGTGGATTGTTCAATGACATCAAAGGATATCAGAAATATATAAACAATCATAGAAATACAAACGCAGATACAGTCTTTGTAAAAAAAAATGCATTGAAATTACAATAATTATTTTTAAACCCAAGAAGTCTAGTCATTTTAAGAAGATGAGCTTTCGGATTGTTTTCATTCAAACATAATGAAGTGATTCATAATGTTCTAACATTTGTTTTCGTATGGTAAAGTTTAGTTGTGTAAATGTCCTGTAAGATTAGATTTGAGCAAAGGGGAAACTTACAAATGCAATAATCTATGATTTAATTTATTGAATTATTTTATAACATATGTAAGCACATATGTATTAACCAGTTTGACTATTGTCAAACTTACTAATAAATGTTTAATTCTGTCTAATTAAAACAGCTTTAAAAATATATTAAAGGCGAGTTCACATATATAATGATATATAAGTGATATAGTGAAAGACAAAATATATTCCAATACGTTGAATGTAGCTGATGTTTTCTGTATGGAATGAACTTGTGTATTTGGAAAATATGGACAATCATTATGTTATGTAATGTACTTTCCAATTTCCGTTAGCTATCTTATTCGTGTTTTAGAACTGATATCACTCTAAAAGGAGGTAATAAAAGAAATTACGCCTTTATGTATAGTATTTATTTGAGAAATCGAAAACAAGAAAGATTTACTGGCGAAATATATATTTAACAGAAAAAAAATGTTTTAAAAACGCTCGACCCAGTTTCGGATGATGTTTGTCTTTTTCCAAATTATAAATTGTGTCATTCAGTTACCTATTCCTCCACGATAACTTATTAACGTTTTATTTATTTTGTTTGTTAAGAAGTACATGCACAAAGTATTCATTTATGAATAGAATTATGTAATAGTGTTATTTCAGGAAGGGAACAATTATCTGGAAATAACTCGGAAATTAAGCTCTTGCTTCAAAACAGGCTTTGTATAAAAATAAAACTCTAAAATATATCGAAACCACTTCATTTTTCATTGTTACGCAAAACACGCTGTGAGTAACAAGTAAATATTGTAGAGCAAAAATTGAACATGCTTCCTATATAAATAGTTTAATTTAAAACAAGACTTCCAAGGACAGTGTGCCACACCTTGCACAGTTTAAATTAACCCTTATAACTATACAAGACTGTCCAAGGACAGTGCGCCACAACTTGCACATGCTCCAGTTTAAACATAATTTGCAAAAAAAGTTTCCAATAAGTATCTAAAATCCGTGATAAGATTAGATATTTAACACTCACCCGATGCCCATGGTGCTCAACCCCTTGTGCACACCTCTATTTGTAGACTTAAGATAAAGACACCGCCAAAGTATGATGATAGGACCAAACACACGTGATTATGTTAGCACTAGCACTGTCACAGCTAGTGAAACATACGTCAAGCGTTGTTTTTTCTCGAGTCGTAGGTAAAGTATCGAGAATTCTGGTTCTTGGAAATACATACTCTATGAAAGACATGAATGTATAGTTTCGTTCACGGGATGAATCAAAGTTGAAATCGCCAACTATGATAAGTTTAGTTGATGCTGTGAAACGCGCCAATGATAAAACATGTTCTTTAAATGCTTTGAAGCTGCAAGTTGGTGATTTATATATCTCAATGATGGTTGTCGAATGCAAAGAAGGAGGGCTGCTGAGTTGCACTATCAAACACTCGAACTCTTTTGTGGAAACATGCTCAACCAAGTCAATGTTAATGTTTCTTTTAACATAGATAGCCAATCCATGCGGGGGCCTCAAGCCTTGAGTAGTGGTTTGGTCATTTCGGATAATTGGCTGGAATCCTTCTATTGCGTACTCAGAATCCGATTCGTTGCAATAAAGGCGTGTTTCTGCTAGACAAATAACATCAGCAGCCGTGAAAGTACTGTCATTTCGTATCAATGGCATGTGAAGACGCAAACTCTGTACGTTCTGAAAGACCAAAGATAATCCACATTCGAGACTACAAATTGGAATGTACGATAGGTCGATAGTACTTTCCCTTCGCAACCGTTTCATTTCATCGACCACTCGATAATCAACTTGAATTGTGCCACTTAATCCCTTGAGTAAATCTAAGCCTTTCAAGCTTGTGACTCTGCTAAAGGCAACATAATGTTGGTGAGGTCGAGAGCCGCTCGTCATATCAACAACAACACATGTTTTGGTTTGGCCTTGCGCTTTATGTATGGTCTTTGCAGATGATGCTTTAAGTGGGAATTGGTGCCGAACGACAGGTTTTCGTCTAAACATGAAAGTTCTACGAACACTCCAAATAGGAGTCCAGTTTGTTGACACTTCGGGATATTTTTTGTAATAATGTTTGTATTCCTTCCTTGTGTTTCGGCCAATCGTTTTGTCAGGAAATTCGACCCAAAGGCAACTTGGAATAGAACCTGGTATCATATAGTGAATTTTTTTCAAAACACATGGTGTGCCATTGCAAAGGCCGTCTTCAATGGAAATGTTATGTGTAGTGTCATATTGCAGATCTAATGCGACCTTTAATATTTCACTTAAGTTGCCTGTATCGTTTGTCTTTTTTCCTTGAATTTGTTTCAGGATTTTTTGTTTAACATCTTCGGAGTCTTCGCCTAAAACAGTATCGAAACATTTAATTTGTGCTTTCTCAGTCATCAGTTTATTGAACAAATTTGAATTATGATTGTCGACAGCAGCATTGCAAGGAAACAAGTGAAGCTCTCGTGTAAGTTCTTTATATCCCGAGTCGGTGGACTTAATACTGCGTGTTCGAAGAATATCTATATCTTCTTTTGTTTGGTTACCTTCTCTAATTCGATTAAGCAGTTCTGCGAAGACGACATCATCTTTCTGTCGCATTATCTCGGTTAACTCAAAGAACTTAAAGTGATGCTGCCAAAGGTTTGGGGCTAAAGATGCGTAACCACAAGAGCTATCAGCAAAGATCCAGCTATCTCCGACAGGCCTCAATTGAAACAGATCTCCTACCAAAATTACATGAACTCCACCAAAAGGACTCCTGTTCCCTTTTATTTCTTGTAACCGTAAGAAAAGGAAGTTCAACATTCCGTTACCGACCATCGAAACCTCATCTATTATCAGAACAGACAATTTCATGTACTTTGATTGAAACGTATTTCGTTTCTCATCAGATAATGGTTTGTATACAAGCTTGTTGTTCTGGTGTAAATATCATTGAATGAATAATGTGCGTAAAAATCTGTCGCTGTTTGTGATTCAACTCGGATAACAAATCTAAATATTCATTTTCTGGACATCTCGAGAGTATAACCTCAACCTCATCGTTTGCTAAATGCGTGGCTAGACCAATATCAGATCCCAAGTCATAATATGCATGCTCATGTGTTTCCGGTTTGTAAAATAGGTATTTAGACGACTGAACAGGTTCGTTTTCTGCATCTCGGGCTTCTATGCTTTCAATGTTTGAGGAAACCTCAACATTTTCTATCGTCGAAGTCTCGGCTGCGGCTCTTTCGATAATTGCCAAAAGTTCTGAGTTTGCATCATACTGTTTCTTGGTATTCGCTATTTGTTGAATAAGTGGTTTAATGCCTTCTTCGTAGGAGGCATAACCTCGCAAAAGATCTACTTCTTCGTCTCGCCAAGGATAAAATAACATCAACTGCTCTCGAAAGTAATTTTCACTGTCTGTTGTTTGGTTATACCTCACATATCTAACGATCTTCGGCTTTGTACGGAGGTTGATTAGGAAATCACCATTTTTCAACGAATAACGAGATTTATGTGTTGCTTCGATGTTATCTTTGACTCCCGAATCTATATCCATTTCGTTGTCAGGACTTTCATTTTCATTTCCACTTTGGTTAGATTTATTCTTAGTCACTGAAATGACCTTGGAAACGTAGTCAGCTAGACAGTAATTTTCCAAAACGGTGTGTCTCCTTGAATATCGTTTTACGATATTGTCAGCTTCAATGTCCATTGAACTATCAGGCATGGCCTCCAATTCCTTTTTACTTTTCATAAGAAACGTTCTTTCACCTGAGGGGGCTGTCGGAATAAATTCACAGCCTCTACTTTTCATCGACATATTTTGTTGAAGTATGAGATAGGCTGCTTCCTGAGCACTCACTTCCACTGAGTTCAAAAACTTGTTTCCTATATGCCTTACTGACTGCTTTAGCGTCTGGTTGCCGTTTCTTGCTTCTTTGCAAGCTTCTGCCATTAATGTGCTCATTCCCTTTGCGCTTTTGTTGATGCAAGACACTATGTACATAGCACATGCATATGCGTCAAGAATAAATTGTATGTCATGATTGCCTTTCCAAACATCCAGCATGTTCTTGATATATGGATTAATCCTGTTATCACTTGGTTGCCGTTTAAGGAATACCTTTGCACCTGTAATACTGGATTGAATTGCCTTGATATAATCGGTTTCAGACAGGTCGATGTCACTCAAAAAGTCATCAAAGGTAACGGGTTTGTCCAGACTGACAAGATACTTCTGCACAGTTTTATAATACTCCTCATAAATGGGTCGATCATCCCCGTCGAAAGGTTGCAATATTACTGTTTCACGCATAGGTGGAAACGGAATTCCAAAGCGACATTCTGCCTTTCCACCTTTACGACAGGTTCTAGAATGTTTATGTCGTTGCATGGTTAAATACTTTTCGGAAGCGCAAGGTACGTTTGAACTAGATGATGCAACAGTGTCAATATAATCAACTATGTCCTCTTCGTCGTCGTCACCATATTTAGGAGAGTTCTTTATCCAAACAAGCATGTGTATATGAGGTGAGCCTCTGTGTTGAAACTCAACGCGGTAAAAATAGTCTTCCATTTCGCCCATCGGACTGCTGGGACTTTTCAAAATAGTTTGTATAAACTGTGAAACTCTATGATCAAAGTGTCGCACGCATGTTACAGGGTCTGACTGAACCAGGCGTGATCTTATTTCCCAAGAGAGGGAATCAGTAGCCAAATCCTCGGTGTAATCTTTGTTGTCCACCAATTTTCCGAGAGTTAAAATCAATTCAGATCAATGTAAATCATTTGCACTAAAAGATAGGAAAAGCGTTGGGATACCAAGTTGGCGAATCATAGCAAATACCTCTTTTTTTGTTGTTCCCAATATTGGGGTGAATTTCGAATAGTTTTAAAAATTCGATAACCTTCGTCTAGCCGGATTAGACTCTCGCCCATATTATCCTTCAATATAAAGCCGGCTGTATAAGTTTTTCCTTTTGTTTTGCATCGCCTAACGGCGAGGTGAACTTTACTACAAACTTGTTCAGTCTGTAATTTTTTCATTTTGTAAAATAAGTTTGGGATATGAAGTGCAACTCGTCTGTCAACGCTACGCAATTCCCATTTACAAATGTCGCTATAATGAACAGGTACTTTTCGTTCTGAATTATCCATACGTTTCTGTCCACAAAATAGAGTTGGAAAAGACAGATATTCAGAAAATGGATCTTTATAAATACCGAGAGGTCTCTGGCCTTCTCCGGGTGCTACAGATATGATTTTGTTCTTATCATATGTCTGATCATCAAGAAAAGTCACAAGAGGGGCCTCATCCTCTACTTCACTAAATGTATCGGACTCATCATTCGAATTTGTAACCACGTCATTGGCGGGAGACATATTACTAACAGTCCAGTTTTCGTCAATGGTTATATTCGCCTCTTTGTAAAAATCACTAGTATTTGTCAATGTTTTTAATGCATTCAATACGAATACTGGCCGAACATTCTCAGTTACAACTGCATTTTTCTGTTCTTTCATTCTTTTCAACTTGATTGGAACAGTTTCCGACTCTTCTTGCAATCGAGGTAAGACACGAATAGTTGGTTCTATTTCTGTGGGCACATTAACAACGGATCCTTTGAGAGAGAATTGACCTCCACTGCTTAAAGTCCGAATCTGCATAAACGGTATTCGCAATGAAATTAGACGCTCCTCTAAACTATTCAGTTTAAGTTCCGGTAATTGATCTGGAAATTTCATGCCATTTATCACAGAAAGTCGTGGAATTTTTCCCTGGCGTATATTATTTATACATGTATTACAAATCCACTCCTTCTTGTCGACGGAGAGATAGCTAGTTAAACACTGCGCCAAAAAAGATGATTCTATGTTGCTCGATAACGAGGACTCCGTTCTGACAGACTGTTTGAACCACGTCTGGTGACAACTGCTGCAAATATATGAACACGAATCTTGTATGGCTTCATTGAACTTATCAACGGCCTCCTCAAACGTAAAACCAGTTTTCTTTTCTTTTTCAAGAGATTCTCTTTCCTAGAGTAAGCCTTTCGTTTACGGACATTTTTCATTCCCTGTGCAGCTTTTTGTCTGTATTCATCTCTTTTCTGTTCTACAGACAACATCTTTTTCATACCATCAGCAGTTCTTTTTCTATGTTGCTTTTTCTTTTGATCATCTGTTAAAATTCGTCGCATAGCTTCCACTGATTGTTCTTTATGTTTCTGTTTCTTTTGCTCGTCTGATCGCAGTCGTTTCATTGCTTCAACCGCTTTTTCTTTGTGCTTAAGTTTCTTTCCTTCATCTCTTAACATTCGTGTCATTCCTTCAACAGATTGTTTTCTATGTTTTTCCATCTTGTTGACATCTTTTAACATTCGTCTTTTTGTTTCGACTGATTTTTCCGAATGTTTTTGCCTTGTTTTATCGTCTTTTAATATGTTTCTCATACTCTCAGCAGATCGTTCGTTATGCCTTGACCTTCCTTCGGGTGTACATAAACGTTTCCTCATAGTTTCTGCTGATAATTGGTTATGCTTCAGTCTTCCTTCTTTGGTTTCGTTCAACCTTCTCATTCCATCAACAGATCTCTTGTTGTTAGCCTGCTTTCCTTCAGATGTACTACGAACTCTTTGCATTCTTGATCTGGCTGATTCATTTTCCTTTTTCCTGATATTTTCAATTTCACGTCTCCTTTTCATATACTTCCTCATGTATTCTTTCCTTTTAGGCATTTTGGTCGCTGCTTCGACTGTTCTACTTTCAAATAGTTTCTGTCGCTTTTGTTGGTCTTCAAAATAAGATTTTATAGATCCTAAACAGTCAGTTTCCATTTGAACAGGTGACTCTTGCTGTTTTGGGATACTTGCTAGAGTTTCTAAGGACTTTGGAGTGTATGACGAGGTAACCTCAACTGTCTCTGTATTGCCATAGCAAGTTTTCATGGAATTCTTGGGCGTGTCGATATCCATTTGTACAATATTTAATGGAACTAATTCGAACTGCTCAGACGGTTCTAGTTCAAGTGAGTGCAAAAAAAGTCTTTCAATATAAGCAACCAAATCTTTCAAATGAACAAATTTCATCAAAACAGCAGCTCCGACTGAGTTTAAAAGACCGTCTTTTCCTCTTGAATGAGGGTCAAACGTATACAGAAGGGTATTCACTTTTGCTATAGCAATGGTCAGGCCACCTCAGAAAAATAAGCATGACCGCGATTTATTCAGTCCGTCAACAAGGGCTTTGTCTATGCCGTTTGCAATGCATTTGTCTTCATCACACATACTTGGATACAAAAGACCGCATTCAATATCGCTTTCTGATTGGTTGCAAGCAACGGAGTTTTTGGGAAGGTCAATTATTTTGGGAAGTTCAGTTGCCATCAGCATCCTAGGTTGAATACCAAGCGCCTCACAGTGTTTCATAAACTTTGAATTTCCATCAATAACACAGGAGTCAATGTCATATGAGGTCCATGATTGAGGATCTTTGTTAGTCATACGAATCAATGCAAGTAAGGAAATAAATGCACATTGTACTCCCGGATTTTGGAATCGGGTATCACCTTGGTGTAAAGGTCCAGATATAACTTTACTTGCATCAGGTTTCTGGGCATCGCGTAGTAGCGCTGGTTGGCCTTTGTGACATGGCAACTGGTCATTCATAGGGGAGCTTTGTTTTCTTTTCAATCGCTCGCGCTGTTGCGCAGCAGTTACACCTTTGCGTTTGCGTGGCATTGCAAATGATTCGCTTCTATGTATTGGATCAAGAGTATCAGTTTTCGTTGGATTTGGTTTGATTCGTCAGTTCTGCCTTGATGGCGTTCTCACAGTTTTGTCACGATTTAAGCCGTTAATGACCGAAGAGCACGTGACGCGCGATCGGTGCCTGCAATTCCTAAATTGAGCCAATATCATCCACATGAACTGCAGAAATGTGGAATCACCTCGCTTTCGGACGATAAAACCGAGGTCCAGCTTTATCGAACACCCCCTATTTGAAAACTTTTTTTTCGTGAAAATAAGTTTTCAAGTCGGGTCGGACTTTTTTTCAAGTAATTTTACAAATGATACGCCAAAACAAATGTTTTACATAAGCAGATGAACTAGAAAACAATCCAGCCAAGAGAACGTTCAGCAGATGTCTGTTATCTGATGAGCTCACACAATATTGCACTGGTAGGGTTTATAACAGTACACCGATGGACTTCAGGCTTATCCTCAAAAGGACTAGCATCGATCTGAACGTCACCAAGGAAGCTGTGTAATCTGCTGGCCCGTTTATCAAAACACTATAATGACGTATTTAAGTAGTTTTCTGCGCGCTGGTTGATCTATTCAGCTATCCATACAGGGCGACACAAAGCGGTAAGTAACTCGCACTTCGTTCTATATGTTCCTGGTAGTAGTTCAGGCTTATCCTCAAAAGGACTAGCGTCTCACGGTGAACTGAACCAGGGAGGATTAGATGACGATATGGTATCGAACCTAAAACAAACGAAAATAAATATTAGTTATCTGTTTAAATACAGTTGCTTCATAATGCAATTTATTCTTGCTGCTTGAAGTTGACTAGCACTATGAAGCAACCGAAAAGGCATTTCCCTTGCTGTGCTATTACTAAATATATCTTTACATTATTCTTTATTATCATATTTATCTTTATTTTTAACAAATCTTAAAGTGAACACATACATCAATATATTAATAATTTTTATATACCGCCATACCTCGTACTTTTTGTCACTTGAACGAGGGTTTGTCTATTTTATACGCGTGTCAGGGACCCCTGAAAAAAAACATTTTATTCAGAAAAAAAGTTGTATGGTAAATTTAATATAATATATTTAAATATACATAAATCAAACGTATGTCAAGGTCAACAACATGTAATTGAATAAATAATTTAGATTTAGGCTATTTGTCTGGAAAAACCTTCAATATTTAAAGGAAAGAAGTAAATTTAAAGTAATGGAAGTGTAGGGATAACTTTTAAGATATCGACACACACTCGAAATTCGTGTACGCCGAATATATGAAAATAAAACAAATATACATGTCCAGAGCTATCATTCGGACCCAAAATCAGGATCTCCAGGTCAATCCCTTCCCTAATTAAAGTTTATAAAAAAAAGATGACAGACGGACATCCCAAACCTTAGGCCCCCAACCGATAGGTAAGGGGCCTCAAAAGCACCCTTATTCAATATATCAGATTCAAATGTTCAATATATTCGATTTTTGTGCCTTGACTAAAGAGGGTTATAGTCAACTCGCCCAATTTCGTTCACCAACTCGCCCAATTTTTTACCAACTCGCCCAAAGAAATTAGTAAACTCGCCCAAATTGGTTACCAACTCGCTAAAATTGGTTACCAACTCGCCCAAATTTATAACCTACTCATCAATATATCTGTTCGTTATTTATATGTGGTTTGGCCGGGTAAGAAACATGTTATTGGACATTTGTCTTCAGAAAGAATTCATGAGTATGATTTTGTTTCATTCAATGCGTGTGTTGAGACTCAGGAAATTGAATTTTGATAGTCGATTACAATAATGATTTTAGGGTTATTGTATAAGCTTTATGATCGCTTTATTTGGATTACAAAACGATTAAATAAATTGCAATCAGATATTAGGATGAAGAGCTGAATCTACGTGTTTGGTAACGCTTAATATTTTTATCAAACACAAATAAAAATCTGGGAAAAAACTGTTTAAAAAAAAGGACGAGTTGGTAAGAAATTTGGGCGAGTTGACCAACGGATTTGGGCGAGTTGACTAACTAGATTTGGATAAAATTGGGCGAGTTGGCCAACTTTGGGCGAGTTGGTACTTGGGCTAGTTGATTTTTGGGCAAGTTGACTAGGCCCGACTAAAGCCATCCCTGGAAGTAATTTAAATTCTATAAATCGAATAGCCTTGCCTATTAAAATTGTGGCACGCCATAGTAACACATACAGCTTCCATCATTTGAATATTATGGTGTGTAAAACTTAACAGTCCATTATCTATGTTTA